>JAFISD010000289.1:0-31582 GCA_022560085.1 Helminthosporium solani | reverse complement strand
ATTATTTAGCTACTTCCTTATATATAAAATATTCTCCTAGGTCTATAGATTTTACTACTATAACTACTTCCTTAATCTAGCTTATATTAGTAGAGTTATGTTGTGTTGAAAAAATTAGTGTTACCGTGTTGGTGGGGTATTACGCGACGGGGGGCATTACGCGCACGGGCACCTTATCAACGTCCAAGTGGAACTCAATCTGTGATGAGGGTATGCAGGGTCTCGAGCACCTACGCACCATCATCAGCACGCAGCTATCTCGGGATACGATTCCGATAGCCAAGACCACTATGATTCTGGCGACTCGGGTCCGGGGCGGATCCAGCCGATGTATTGTATTGTAATGGGCGGACTTGTGTACACCGTACCCACTCCAGTCGAAAAGATATCGATGAGGGCGGCACGAGAGTAGCCGACTGTTTATGACTGGATTGTCCCGCCAGCCCTGTTGGTGCCTCATACGACGTCTCCACCGGTGCTTCCACCTCATTCTATACTGCAGTAGAGCACTGTCCCGGCGACCTGTGATCTGGATTAGGAAGTGCCCAGGCGGGAGGACTGCAAACAGAGCAGTTTAGAAGACAGCGCATGCATGCATACAATACTTCGCTGCAGGCTCATGCAGGTTGGAAGCACATTGCTTGATTCAATTAAGCTTCTGAGTGATCATCACACGCCTTGTGAATAACTGAATCGCAAAATTTGCTCAGGCGACTATCCTCGCGCACCAGTGTCACGAGATACTTCTGTAAGCACAATCAAGGGCACACCACATCCGAGGTATCTACCAAACTCGGTGACGCTCTGCGGAGTACAGCTTACTTTTGTCGTTACAGCGGCCAATGCCGTAGTTACAGGGCTCGCTGTACAGTGAAGAAAGGAAGAGCGTACGTCAAACCGACAAGAGATATCTGCTCACGGCCGGGGAAACTGGGCCTCACTTTTGCACACACGCTATCCATGCATCATATCCAACGGACGTGCACACCGATGTAGCCTCTTTCCTTCTCCAACTCGGCTAGATACATCATCAGCAACAGGCTGATTTCTGAAAGCCAACTTTCCCAACCGATGAGCCCTCTCCATGGCTTGCCTGGTATTCGACAGCCTGTTGGCGGACCAGTTTCACCACCAATATTTCGACCCACGTCTATACGAGAGAAGTCGGCGCCGTCATTTTGGAATTGTGTCCGACGATGATGTCAATTTTCATATCGATAACTTGACACACCGCTGATCGCCCTGCGAGAAAATAGCTCGTTGGGGTTACTGTATGGGGTATGGCTAGTATTATACCCTTGATGCTGAGGCACTCACAGTGCTTTGGTAGGTTGACAGTGCGCTTGAATCTGGAGCAAAACTCCAACTCTACGCGCGCGTAATTACTAAGATTATTGCCTCGTATAAGCTATGTTTCATAGCCTTTTATACAAGTTAGTGACCTGATTTACGCGATAAATAGCTGTCCTCCGCAAGTCACTTGTATTTAGCCAATGCGTTGGCATGAGGCTAGAACCACGGCGAACAACCATGATTCTAGCGATCACATGACTATACCGGAACAGAGCTCGCCTCCGCGATACTAATCACTAATTACCTATGCAAGACATTCATCATGCTTGCTATTCTCAGGTGCGTCATTAAACCCTGACTCTATCAATACCCACATTCGGTACAAGGTTTACTGCCAACAGAATAACCCTTGTCGCTATTGTGTTCAACTCGACTACTCTGTACAAATCTTTCTTTCGGACATACACTCTATTTTGTACTTCAGAAATTCATTCCATCCAATCTTGCATGTCATTTTTCCTGGAAGTTAGACCAAGCTAAACTGTGCTTGACCACTTCCGAGTTCTGTTTTTGGTACGTCCAATTCGAGTCATAAGACCAGTCCAGATCAGGGACCTCCACAATATCACGAGAGCGTACTACAGTAAAGTATGAGGGCGACGTAAAAGCTTCTATATATGGAAGTATGGGCGATTGCTACATGATATATCGGATGTACTATGTAAGTTTACGATATTGTGTAAAAATAGAGAAATGAAGGGTCTGGGTCGGAATAGAGTTTAACAGGGGGTGGTAGACTGCGTTCTTGGTATGATATCATTGCTACCACAGGATGGTGTAAGTAGCTCCAGTGGGCTAATTTTAGAACTATTTGGGCGCTGATTAGTATGTATTGCTGTTCGATGTGGTTTTTGACTGTTGGATGCGGTTGTGGTGGTCGAGTGTTTGGCGAAGTTCTTACTGGTAGTATAAACGGGGTGAATCTATGCGTTTTGATGGAACAACACTATCCTATTAATCACAGATGAATTCAACATGTACACAAGAAGGAGTCGCAATATACTAATAATCTCTGCCTTACTAATTGTCCTTTTCTTACTCATTACCTCTTCCTTAGTTATAGATTTTACCTTATTATCTACTTGTAATTGGGTGATTCTCACGTGATCTACTTCTTACTTTCACTAACAAGACGCTTATATCTTGTATCATGTCTTTGTATACTAATAATTATTCAGATTCCACACTCTAAAGCTAAGAATGCGACTATAAGTGCTTCGCAAGTTCTTACTGCGCCACGATTTATTCGCTGTGGCTGTGCGGGATTTGGCAGAGGCTGAACCCCGCACGTGCCCCCGCTGCCTTCCATTCTGACGTATGGTTATTTTACTCCGTACCACTTGACAACTCCCCTTTACCATCATCAAACTCCCCACGACTGGTACTTGTTCTACATTGTAAATTGTATAGCAGTTCCTGAGCACTTTACGCTAATGCTCCACAGTCAGAGATGCCGTCGCCTATCGAGCACTTCCCTGTCGAAGTTTTCGATCATGTTGTCGCCAACCTATTGATGCACGACATATGTATGCTAATGCAAGTTTCCAAAGCCTACCAGTCCATACTGGAACCTCTTCTCTGGACAGGAATCGAAATGCACCGTCGAGACTTCCACCCTCAAAATGTCCACGGCGAGCTTGGCGACGAAGAGGTTGCTTCGCGGCGAAAGTTGCCGTACGATCATGGCCCAGAGTGGGAAGGCTCAACATATGATATGGACTACATTGCCCATGACAGAGCGGAGCAGTTTCTGAGAACATTTTCGACGTACGAAAATTGGGGTAAAGGGTTGAGTCAAGCAAGGAGATCACACCTGGGATCGTTGATCAAATGGCTATGTTTGCCAATCACCTCTGGAGATCCGTTAGAATATGTATACCAAATTGATCCATGGAACCCCTTTACGGCCTTTGTGAACCTGGAGTACCTCGAACTTTCGGGGTTCTACCTGCCTTCTTCCGCGCAGCCTCCATTTGTAGCACCAGAGCATGGCCTGGCTAAGTTGCGGACATTAAAACTGCGCGGCTATTTTTCAAAAGAGTTTGTGCAATGGGTTTTGAAAGAACCAGAGGGTATTGAGGAATTGCAGTTGGCTGTAATAGATGTGCCGATACGCCGACCACCCGTGGGCGATTTGGACCCGTCTCTACCAGAAAATCATCGACCGAACGAAGCAGCCATGGATTTTGAGGACTTTACAATCCCTCCATACGGATGTGTGGCACCACGTGCATGTCCATGTTTAACACCCGACATTATGAGCCGATTGACAAGTCTCAAAAAATTACATCTTTGCAAACCGTCAAGTGGAGATGTTCGGGTTGATTACTTTTTGTACTTTTCCAGGCAATCGGATCGCCGGATCCTGGAAGAGTGGAGGGCTTTACTGAGAGCTACGCGAAATCACCTGGAGCATGTTACCTTGGATCAACGGCCCGTCGCTCGAGAAGATGTGCGTGATTCGTCTACGAATGAGGCCTTTTTGTGGACATGTGCCAATGGCCCCTCTTACAAGCGTTTCATCAGAATGCTCATGCCTACGTTATTGCAACATGAAGAATGGCCAAACCTGAAAGCCTTCCAGCTTTTTGGTTTCGAGCGTGAGGAGGGAAGCGTGGATGTATTTCATGTTGACGACCCAATCTACCCGGATGACAGTGTGGATTTACCAGGCTGCCTTCAATCCTGCTATCCTGATGTTGAGGTGACATCCTACGCCGGTTCCCGCATGATAACCTGGTATCCCTGGGGGGAAATCTCAACTGGTGAGTACATTCTTGTCAAGAAAAGATAAGGGACCTACACCCATCTTATCTTGCTCCTAATTCACCTCTTCCCTAGCGATGTGTCTGGGTACTTTTGCTAAGCTTCTACCCCTTTTTAAGCGGGCGATATTCTAGAGACACCCGATTTCTATCAATGGGTGGAGAACGGGAAGAGGAGAAGAATTCAATAAGGTGTGGGGAAACGTGGCAGAAAGATGGTAGCTTAGTTGTTCGGTTACAGTGAGCATTGAAAATTTTTCAAAGAAGATTCTGATTTATAAATTCACCTGATTGATCCATTGCATCGCTCAACGCAGGGGAGGACGACGGATGGACGCATGGATGGCGGTTGACTTCACTCAGCGCACGAGCACACACACACACACACACACAACACATCACGCAACAAGAAGTGAAAGCTATCACGTTGTTACAATATCTCGCTTGCAAGCCCGCCGCTGGGCATGAGCTCATTATCAGCGGTAACCATTACGAGCCAGTTCCCCGTCCCGTCCCCACTCGTCCCACACCTCGCACCACGACCATCTACATACGTACGAACTAGAACACACCAAAACTCCACCATCCCCACTCATGCACAAAACCCATCACCTCCCAGCCACCAACAAACACACCTTTCCCATCCAGATTACATATTATTGATTATTACTACATGCAGAACGGGGGGATCCAGCCCTCCCTTTTAATCCAACACTAATCATCCCATTTCCTACCCCCAGTTCCATCTCACTCAGGCCATGCCAGTCCGTCGGTTCCCAAGGCTCAGAAGCCCCGGGCTCTGTGTAGCTACAACGTATTGTACTAGATAGATATAGTACGTATATGTACGCCACGAGGAGAGAATAAGTTAGTAAGACTCAACTCACCCACCACAACTCAGCCCGAGCTTAGGTTCACAACGCCAGATTTCGCTCGCAAAAAGCGCGGCCAGAAAGGAAGACAGCGGGGGAGCACGAATATATGCTTTCTGCGCTGCCTGTCTGGATACCGTGATGACGCGCGCCTCATTAATGGTTGCATCAGCGAGATCCGCGCGCCGCTCAGTCTCAGTCTCAGTCTCGCACCGCTGCGACATGGCTGCAATACCATGTACACACGCATTCGACTGAGCAGGGTTCGAACCTTCCAGTTCCGCTACAGCTATCTGCCCATATGAGCAAGACGTGATAGAATCAATGTTCGAGTTAGCAGAACTACAGTCAACACAATACTCAGAGTAAACATGCCGCGTAAAATCAGCAATCCCCCACCGCCGCCGACGACGACAACATCGCACACACCCATCACAATCCACCGCCCCAGCTACGAATACCTCTCCACTAACCCCCCCACACAAACCCCGAGGCGAATCAGTCTCCAGCCCAACAGGCAGAACTTCGACCTCATCGTCCAAGAAATCCGCCCGCTGATTCGACGCGCACGCAACGGGTCCAGACCGATGACCTGTAAAATTAATCTCAAAGTCCCCTTCTTCTTCTTCATCCTCTCCTCCCCCCTCTTCATTTCCCTCCCCGCATAAAAGAGAAGGTATCGATTCCCCCTCGCACAATAACGAACAACTAGATTCCGCCATCTCAACTACAGGCGATAACCTACCAAGAAAGCGCCTCAAACGCCATCTTCTCACGGAGCGCGGGATATGATGTCCACGCGTTTTCAGATCCGCGATGTAGAGTTGAGGAGGGGAGAGAGGGGGAGTGAGAGGGCGGAGGAGAGGATACGAGGGGGGTTGGTTGCATGAGGGTGGGGTGGGGCGGATAGGGGGAAGGGGGTTGTTATGTGATGATGATGACAACGACGACGGAATAGATCCTGGTAACTCGGGCAAAAGAGATGGCGAGGGGGTATATCGTTCTTCCTGCCATTTGCGTATTGCGTTGGGGTCATGGGGATTGTGTATTCGCGGGTGCATGGGACGGTAGGGTGTGTATGCGCGATCTTGATGACGTTGGCGTTGACTACGATGTTGGTATCGATGTAGTGGGGAGTAAAAGGGGATATATATCGAACAATCCGAGTAAGTGTTTTTGTTCTCGTTCTCACGCGCTGTGGGTTGAAATAACCCGGGCGTTCCCCTTGTATACGCTACCTCGGGATACGTATGAAGAGGCTCGTGCTGGAGATCATGGGGTGGTATATCGTGCGGTGTGAGGACTTTATATGAGGTAATGACATCACGGATTTCGGTGTTGATGTCTTGGAGTATGTCATCCGAAGAATTTGCTTCTACTCCTGCTTTTCGTCTTGATCTCGATGCCATCTCCCTTTCTACACTGATAGGATTGGTACAATCAAAACCCGTGGGATACTCGCCCAACTCACCACCAGCACCACCATCGCGACGTCTGTAGCGGATACAGGCAGAGCCGGCGTGGGGACTCGCTAGGTCCTCGATCTCAGTGAGATGTTGATTTGTAGGATCGATAGGGGGTACGGGAGTGGAAGTAGTAGGAGGGGCAGGAGTAGAAGCGGATGAAGCATATTCCCAGTCTTCATCCGCAGCGTCCATAGCCCTACCTAGATAGTGCGGGGAAGAAGGTGATGCAGGAGTAGTGGGGAGTGTATCGTACGCAGCTAGGATAGCGTTTATCGTGGCATCTTCATCATCTTCTTCGTCTTCTTCTGTGTCCATTTCCGCCTGAAAAACAACCTCAACCACCTCCTTCAATCCATCCATCCCAAGCCCCTCCCCCCAATAGCACCACCGCGCATCAACCAAGCCACCTTCTCTATCCTCTCCAAACCCATCATACTCATCATCCTCACCATCCTCATTCCCCAACAAGCCAGACGCAGCCTGCAAAAACCCAGACGAAACGTGTGAATATGAAGGCGTGTCTAAGAGTTTAAGTCCCACATCTTCCACATCCTTATCGTCATCCTCGCCATCGCCATGGCTACTCAATCTTGAGTCTAAAGCAATTCCAAGATCAAACTCTGCATAAATCTTCAATAACTCAGCATCGCTTAGCTTGTGGGAGAGGCGGGCTGTGCAAAATAGCTGTTTTTTTCTTGCTTTCTGGGAAGAAGTGGAAGAAGAGGATGACGAAGATGAAGAGGAGAAGGAATGGGATCGTGATGGAGATACGGGGAGTGAGCGGCTAGGTATCGTCGCTTTGGTCGATGTTCCAGAGAATGACAACGATAGCGATGGTGAGGACAGAGATACGGTGGACCATGAGGAGGGGATGGAGGGGGAGGGGGAGGGGGTGGAGTGTCTTGATGGCGTCATGGTTTATGGGTATAGTGTAATGGAGCGACGGGTGGGCGGACAGGTGGCTTGCGGAGCGGGTTGGATCGCCAGGATCCAGGACTCGCAGAGCAACGCAGAGCAAAAAAAAAAAAGCCAAAAAAACGGGGGGACCAGCCCAAGAAAAGAATCAAGAACTGACAAGAACGAGAAGGAAAAGACGAAAAAGAAGAAAACCCCAAAATCCACCAACCAAACACTGCACTTTAGAAGGGGACAGTCCGTCCCCTTTTGTACAGGAATATAGTCCCAAACTGCGCGTTGTAAAGGCACATTGTGAAGTGGATGGGCGGGCGTTGTGTGGGGCGGGGACAAAAGTGGCATTGTGTAGGGGGGTTGTGGATAGCTCGGAGGAATATGGAGGACAAAGGAGCGGAGTTTGTGGGTTTTCTTTGTGTGTTCTAGAAATAGGTGGATAGGTGGGTAGGTATCGACTTCAATGTGGATGAGAAAATGGATTAGATATAGGTGTGCAGAGTTGAGATAGACAAGGAAGGAGGAGAGAGGGTTGCGAAAGGAGGATGGGGAAGCAAGTACGTATGATTAGAAGTTTCATGTCGTGAAGTTGAGGCCATTGCAGTGGGGTTTTTACCGGATAGATGGTCCTGCAACAAGCTCCCAATTTTCCGCCGTGAATTGACACACATCATTCACACCCGTACATTTCAAACTACTTTCCTCCTGCACCTCACCCTCGAAGTTTCGAAACGCGATATCCGTCGCGGTAATCGCGTTCCGACCCTCTTTCACAACCACTGCATGCTTCGCAGGCCCGCCGATTGTGATACCGGTGAAAGTTGCATTCGTAACCTCAACAGGACGAGGAAGCCCATCGCCAGAGCCAGGTGAAAAGGTGACGACATCCATGCTACCGATTGTTCTCACGCCTTTGACAAAGACATTACGGATCCAATCTCGGCCTGTGCCGCTTGGGAACTGAAGGACAAATCCGGTTTGCGACGCTCCAGCGGTGGTGAAACAGGTTGATTCTCCTACTTGGACATTTGAAGAGTTTGGCAGGATGGAGACGCAAGATCCCGTGGCGCGCATGGTGTTGTTCCAAACATATACGTGCTGGGCTTGCTCGACTAGATAGCCTGTTGTTGCGGCGTCTAGAAAATCGATGCCATAGAGGCGAACAGCTGTGCTTGCCGACTTGATGTGGAATGCAGTACCGGGAACATTTTTTATCTTGAGGCCTCGGATATGGATTTGATAGCTTGCGTCACTGATGCTGAATAGCTTTGGGGCGGTTGTTGGCAGACTTGCCTCGCCGGCCCAACCAAACTTATTAGCGTTGATAACACCGGTATTACCGTTGCTGGATATAATAGCTGCGGTAGTTGTCGAGATTTTTATGGCTGCGGTTTGGGTTTTCCAGTAGGACCAATCGGGCGAAATGTTGAGGGTGCCATCGATTTGAAATCCACACGCTTGACAGGGAGATAGGTCGAGTGGGGTGTGGATGGTGAAGGTTTGATCGGCAGGTAATATTGTCGTTCCACAAGTCTTTAATGCTTCATTGATAGCGGGCGCATCGTCTTTTGAAGCGTCATTAAGAGATTGAACGGTACAGGACGCTCGCCTGTGGATGGCAAAAGAGGTAGCGAGTCCCACTAGTTGTAAGAATAGAAGGGATCTCATCATGGTGTGCAGGTTCGCGATTTGGGTCAAGTGGTAGAGTAGTGCCTAGAGGTAAACACGCTTTATGAAGTAATGAAGGCGATCTGCAGCCATCAATGTATATTTGAATACAGCTGTCCGTTCATACCCAGAGGATGATGCAGGACATGCAGGCGATAGATGTCAGGCTAAAAGGCAGTTAGCTAGATGAGGGAGCGCAGTTGGGGAGCGCAGTTCGGAACGCGTTACCGTTGGTGGAAACAGAAGAAAAACAGAAAATGCACGATGATTGCGAATACGAATGGGAGAACTTGGTAAAGAGTCGCTTGGACGCATGTTGCAATGATTTCGGCTTGTTCAACGTCTCGATTCTCGTTCGAAGAGGTTTCGATGCCATTCTTCAACACAGACCAGGAAAAGGCGAGACACGAGCAGGCAAAGGATAGCGAAGGAAGAAGCTAGAGAAGACAGAGTTGAGATGAAAAAGATGTAAAAGTAAATGAATATCAAAAGATGTCGTGATGGCTAAGGAAGTAGTAGTTAAGTACTTAGGTAGCTGATCTATTGTGTTGTGGAAAGGGACGATGACGTTTTCTTGGCAGCACCCCACTGCTTCAGATCGCTCTTTCCTCCATACACAACAACACCGCACGCTCCTCCCCTTTGAAATCGATTGTTTATTTGTTTGTATTTTGCTTATTCATCGTCAATTGCTCGCCACAATGTTCGCTCGACAGGTTTTCCGACCGGCTAATGCGTTGCAACGGGTATGTGATGCAGAATGTCTTTTTCGTCGTCTTCCCATACCATCTACCTATTACAAAGCACAGCTAATGACACGCCATCCACCAGCAAGTGCGCCGTTACGCAACCGAGGCGCCCAAGAACGGCGGAAGCAATGGTCTTCTCTACACTGGCATTGCGCTGGCCGGCGTCTCTGGTGGCTACTTTTACTTTCGACGAAGCACGCCGCTGCCCTCGAACGAGGCCCAAAATGTTGCCGCGAGCGTCGGGGCGCCCGCAAAGGCTGCCTTCACCGGCGGCGACCAGGGCTTCCTTTCTCTGAAGCTGGAGAAGTCGGAGGTCGTGAACCACAACACCAAGAAGCTTTCGTTTTCGTTGCCCGAGGCGGATATGGAGAGCGGGTTGTCGGTCGCGTCGGCCGTCATCACCAAGTTCAAGGGCCCGGAGATGGAGAAGCCCGTTATCCGGCCTTATACGCCTACGAGCGATGTTGGTGAGTCGAACACGAGAGAAGATGGAAAATAGACAATAGGAAAGCAGCGTGTATTCGCTGACTCGCTGCAGAACAAAAGGGCACCGTCGACTTCATCGTCAAAAAATACCCCAACGGCCCCATGTCGACGCACCTCCACGATCTCGCCGTGGGCCAGAGCCTAGAAATCAAGGGCCCCATCCCCAAGTACCAGTGGTCGCCGAACAAGCAGTGAGCAATCCTTCTATACGACCAAGCTGTGGGACGTTTGCTGACTGCGCATCCCAACATGTAGTGAGCACGTTGCCATGATCGCAGGAGGCACTGGCATCACGCCCATGTGGCAGGTGGCCAACGCCATCTTCAAGAATCCCGAGGACAAGACCAAGGTGACGCTCATCTTTGGCAACGTCACCGAGCAGGATATCCTGCTGAAGAAGGAGCTTGAGCACCTCGAGAATACGTACCCGCAGCGATTCCGCGCCTTTTATGTGCTGGACAACCCACCGGAGCAGTGGCAGGGCGGCAAGGGCTTCGTGACCAAGGAGCTGCTGAAGACTGTGCTGCCGGAGCCAAAGGAGGGGGACAAGATCAAGGTGTTTGTATGCGGACCGCCGGGTCTGTACAAGGCAATCAGCGGTGGTAAGAAGAGCCCGCAAGATCAGGGCGACCTTACAGGATACCTAAAGGAGCTTGGGTATAGCAAGGACCAAGTGTACAAGTTTTAGAGGACTGTATGTTAAGTTGATGATGTATGATATGGCTTGATAGAGGTATCATAACGTACGATGGCACAAGACGAAGATGTACTCGTCTATGTAACTAGTACCAAAGTCAGACACGGCGACATATTCCATTACACACAACCACACCAACTGTAGTTACAGAACACTGAAGCCTTTATCAACATCTATCGAGTCTTTGTTTACTATGAAGCCACGCACCAAATAAAACAAAACAAGGCGAACCTTAACGCACCCCCGAGAACCTTCCATAACCACGACGTCACCCCAGCGCAGCCCACGCAGCCAATCACACCACTGCCTCAACCCGTCAATGCCCCCACCCGACACCAAACACCCCATGTATCTCATCACCAACTCGGCCTGCATTTACTCCCGCAACCTCCACGACAAACAATTTAAACACGCTCGCTCTCACACGTCCAATTGATGCCTTCTTGAGCTCTTGCTGCGAGCTAGACGCCACGTAACGACGCGCTTTTACGACTTTGACGACTGAGTAGACCTGCCTGACTGGTTGCCGGCCATGGCCGCCCATTTGCACCCGCATACGCATACGCATACCCAGCTGCATGGCTCATGCGCTTGCGGACGAAATCGATATACGGTAGATATCCCGCGAGAGGAGACGCGAATGGTAGAGTTGCGATATGATGACAGTTTGGCTTCTCGTATGTATACATTCTTTTCTTTCCGACTTTCCTTCCTTCCCTCACCCCTCGTAACCCAACAAGACCTGACAACGAAAAACAACAGGCCACCATTCCGCCAGCCCCCTCACCCTATGGCTACGCGTTCCCCTCCTCTGGTACACCTCAGCCACCTTTGCCCAATTCCCCGACGAAGACCGCACGACCATATCCCGCACCTTCATCTCCCCCTCGCACCCACACTCGCCCCTCGCATCCGACACGCGCCGACAGTTCTGCGGCTACTGCGGCACGAACCTGACGTCCTGGCACGAACGCACGCCAGATGACTCGCAGTATATCAATCTGACGGTGGGTAGCTTGTTGGATGAGGATCAGGGGTTGCTGGGGCAGTTGGGCTGGTTACCTGCGGGGGAGAGCAGTGATGAGGAAATGGAGATTCCAGTATCGTCATCGTCTTCGAGACAGATCCAGTCGCAGTCACGGATTCGTACCGTAGCGCGCACGGAGCCGATGACGCAGGGTGCCCCGTGGTTTGAAGAGTTGGTGGAGCGCACGGGGTTGGGCCTTTTTAAGCAGCAGCGTGGGGGACATGAGTCGCGGGATGGTACGGTGAGGGTGGAGTGGGAGGTTGTGGAGTGGAATGAGGGGGATGACGGTGATGTTGAGGTGGGCCAGACAACGCCTGGGAAGCGAAAGATTGGAGATTTGGAGGGCGGGGATGGTGACGAGATGAGGATTTCCTAGGCGGTTGCTTGCTTGACTTGAAGACGGATAGAACTGGGCTCATGCTGAGTAGAGGGGATTATGGGTAATGCTGGTATGGGACTATGGGATTCGGGATTCGGTATGCGAAGATACACTTTGGCCGGCCGGTCGGCCGGACAAGGGATGATGAACGAGGAGGGTGTTTAGTGTATGTTTGTGTGTATGCGTTTGTTGTATCAACAGGGGTCAGCAGAGGATAACCCGTCATGTTTAATACAACATTATACATATTCACATGTACATGTACATGACATGTATGTAATTAATGCAGTAATGGATGAAGATCAAGACAGTCATCACCTCTACACGGTCCATTTCCTCAATCAATCAATCAACCCACCCACACAAAATCACACCTCCCACGAACAAAACCAAAAGGCTAGTTATAAACAAGAAGAAAAGATACGAATAGATCCATCATACCAAAAAGAACCCCCCCCCCCCCCCCATCTACCTACCTCCCCTCACCACCATCACCACCCAACAACTCCCCCCCAAGAACCCTCCAAATACAAGCACAAAGCTCCGGCACGCGAAAAGGCTTGGAAATAACATCGTCCATGCCCGCTCCCAGCGCCTCAGCCACCTGCTCGGTCCGCACATTAGCCGTGACGGCAATGACGGGGATATGACCCTTGACGACCCCCTTGCGTTGGAGGGAGCGGATGGCGCGGACGCAGGTGAGGCCGTCCATTATGGGCATTTCGCAGTCCATTAGGATGAGGGAGAGGGGGGGTGGGGGAGGAGATTGAGATTGAGGGGGTTCTGAGGGGGAGGGGGAGGGGGAGGTAGAAGAAGAAGAGGAAGAGGAGAGGAGGTAGGATAGAGCTTCTTTTCCGTGATTTGCGACTGCGACTTTCATGCCTAGATTTCTTAGCTGTTTGGCTAGGACGCGTTGGTTTACGAGATTGTCTTCGACGACGAGGACGTGGAGTTCCGAGGCGGTGGGGAGGTTTTGGCTGGGTTGAAGGGTGGGGAGTGGGAGGTCGAGTTTTGGGTCGTTTTGTGGGGGGTGGGTGTCATTGGGAAGGGTGGACGAGACGGTGCGGAGGGTGAGGGGTTTTGTCGTAACGGTGGCAACGGCGGTGGTAGCGGTGGATATGTTTTGGGGTGGTGAGGTTTGGGATGTGCTGCTGAGACGAGTCTTGATGTAAAAGGAGAATGTGCTGCCGACTTTGGCTTGCGAGGAGAAGCCGATGGCGCCGCCGTGCATTTCAGTGAGGCGCCGGGAGATGAAGAGGCCGAGGCCTGTGCCGCCTGGTATGTGGATTAGTAGTAGGAAATGTATTGTTGGGCGGTGGGGACTTGCCGTAGTCGATGTGTGTGCGTGGAGAGGCTTGGGCGAAGCGTGAGAAGAGGAGGTCGTGCTCTGCATCGCTCAATCCACGACCAGTGTCTTGGACGGAGAAGATGACGTATAAAACTTCTCCCTTTTCCCAGTCAGCCTGTAGAGTTCGGGCCTCTTCGGCTTCTGGTGATCGTATAAAGGATACATGCCCATCGGCGCCATGTGTTGGTTGCTGGAGAGATACACCGAGACTGACAGATATGTTTCGTGTCTTTTCAAGTCTAGTGAATTTGATAGCGTTGGTGATGAGATTCTGTCATGTTAGTCGAGTTCCATCGCATCCATCTTCAACACTTACGATAAGTATTTGTAGCACCCTTGTCGGGTCAAGAGAAACTTTTTCAACATTTAACAGTGAACATGAGTCTTCGACGCAAAATTCAAGCCCGACATCTGCAGATCGAGCTTCGCCCTCGAACATCTTTACGGCGTCGCGTGCGATTGATTGAAGTTGAACGTCAATCGGAGTCATGGCAAAGAGACCGGAATCTAGCTTCGACAGAGTAAGGACATCTGGCATGTTAGAGAAGTGAACATGATGACCTTATGTAATTGTGACAGCTTACCATCGACAATGGTCTTCATATGTTTTGAGCACTGAACAATGGTCTCGGCGGCGTCGACAGTGGTGTTGAGAACGCTGCGGTGAACCGATAGCAATTCCGCAGTCCTGTCAAAGCCATCATAGGAAGTGATGATGCTCTGAGAAGTTTATTAAGTAACCCTGACTGATTCTCTTGAAGTGTCACTTACATCAGCACACTGCACAATTGCAGAAAGCGGGTTCCGCATCTCGTGGCTGGTAGCACAGTTAGTTCACATCGATAGCCAGGCATTGTGCCTCTTACGAAGTCGTATCAATAAAGTTCTCCAGTTGTCGTTTCGACTCGCGGGCATACTCGGCTTGCATAGCTTGTAATTGCTCGCCCCATTTCTGGCGACTTATGTCCAGAAAGCATCCTATAATCTCGAGAACTTCGCCCTCATCTGAGAGTTCCGGAAACACTGAAATTAGAACCCACATAGGCTGCTGATCAGAGTTGGGGCTATCATGCCCCTGCGCCGGTACGGTCCACGCTCTCTTTAGTCGCAATTCAAAATTTCTACAACTGATCAGCTTATGCACGTATCAGGGAACTGAACCAACGTACTGGTGCTGTTTAGTCTTTATTAGCATTTCAAACTTTTCTTGCCCCAACTTTATATAATCTTCGTCGATGAGTGTGTCCCAGGCTGCATCAAGCTTCATGTCACGATCGTGCATGTCTGGAGCCAGGATATGGTACCATGCATCGTTCCTGTAAGAGTATTCGCCGTCAACGCCCACTATGAATATGCCAATGTCAGCGCGCTCGGCGAAACGTTGGAACTTGTAAGCATTCCGCTCCACCTCCTTTTGTGAAGCAAGGAGCTGTTCTTTGAGGGCTACCTTCATCGACTCTGCATTGGAAATGGCTCGCTCCCGACGATGAATCTCTTCCTCGTGAAGGAGAGTGGAGGTCAACGATGTAGATAGGAGTCGGCTAGCAACCATGATGAATTGTCGATAATCATCGTCATACAAACGATGGGGGTTCAAGGCAAACACCATGTAACCAAGAATATTGTCCTTGGACGAAGTTGGGTTGATTGGACATATAGAAAGTCCTCTGCAGCGTTCTATGGAACCTTTCCATTCATTATCTCGAAATAGATCAGCGATTGATGGGCTCTCGTCCAAATTGACCGTGATTGGGTTACGGGCAAGCATGGCCTTGCGGAAGTAAGGTGCAAAGCCATGATCCTGTTGTATATCGATACGTGTGGGGATTGCAGCAGAATCCTTGGGGAGTCCAAAAGAGCCTCGCAGGGTACAGTCCTGGTGGTTGTCAGAGTATCGCGAGGTGGAATCGGTCTCGCTTTCATTGACAGCCTCCACAGAGTACAACATAGCAAACGGAATATCTTTGTGATTTCGGGACAAGACGTCTGTAGAGAGTGCCCAGTAAGAGTCTGAATCACGCGCTCGGGGGATCTCTTCACTCAACTGGAGCAATGTCTGAGCGCGCCTCTCAGCGACAACCTCCCTAGTGGTTTCTACAAGGGCCTGGTAGTGTCCAACAGTTGCTCCATCAGAGTCAAAGGTTGGGATGAAGCTGAAGGAGAAGTAAGTTTCCTCCATGAAGCCGTTGCGAACCATGTGAATGCATGTATTTGTTTTCTCCACAGTTTCTCCTGCCAAGTTGGCCTCAATGATGGGACCGAAGTGATGAGACCAAACCTCTACCAAAACAACTGCAGCACTGCTACCCATACATGGATGGAAACCACCCAGGAGTGGAATGTAGGCCTCATTGTACAACATGATGAGATCGGATCCCCAGAATAGGACTGCGGGTCGCGGATCCTGCATGATAAGATTGGCCATGATTCGCAACTGCGAGGACCATGCGCTCATTGGGCCCAATGGCGTATTTGGCCAGTCAATGCTGCGGGCCCATTGAACATGGAGTGATGTTCTAATCGGAGGAGGGTCACAAGTCCAGTCGAAGGTTGACAATTTATTTCTTGAAAGTCTTTTTCCCAATGGTAGGTCCGACGTGGTCGTGTTTGGGTCAATCTGCGTGCCGCTCACTACACACCAACGCTCTTTTAGCCGGAACTTCTTCCAAGCGCAGTCACGGAAGATGCTTGTTACATGGTATTGGTCTTTGGTGAAGATCCAGCTCTTGAATTTGGATAAATCTTCCAGCGAATCGGCTTGTTCCGCGCTTGCATCCAATAGCCAGTGAAGAACCCTTTCCGAGTCAACGGCAGCTAGAGCCGAATTCCAGTAGACAGGTATCGCCGAAGTATTTGCAACAGAATCATCCGCGACGTCCACAAGAAACGTAGGCCGCGGGTCGCAATCAAACAAGTCCAACACACCAATATTTTTGAGTGATTCTAGAGGTAGTCCAGGCGGTGTAAAGAGCGTGTCCTTATTCATGCTCCCAATATTCGTACTGACAGCGGCGTGAGCTTCTTTTCCCCTCCCTCCGACCCAGCACTTGATGAAAGTGCTTTAGCGTATACCGAGATTGTCAAAGTCATTTAGATGACGGTAAATGAACAATGGGAGACTAACAAGTAAGAGTCACAACGAGGCGGCAAAATATTGCGAAAACCATGATGAAGCTCTAAGCACATCTTTTGGTGTTGACGAAGTATTTCGCGCAGGGATTGTGACGTCATTACCACACCATTATGGCGGGTCCAAGCTAGTCCTTGTTGGGCAGCTGCATGTGACTTTTGAGTGATGAGGAGCACCATGTACGGAGTGTAATGAAGTATACATATCCTCGATAGCTATAAAGAGACTTCATTTTGAATAGGAGAAGCGTAGTTGTGGCTTAACAATGGGCGGTAGATATGTACAAGGGGAACGGATCTTGCGCAAGATAATAGCACCCGTTTTGTATCGTAGACCCGAGTCCAAGGAAAATACTCCGTTCTTGAAAGCATTCTTCCAGACCCAGAATGTCGGGATCAACACCAACTCCGCGGGAGATGTGACAGACAGGGGCACTAATAAATGAATGCATTCCAACAATACCTACTCGTCACGTGCTCCCCTATAATAGATAAGATGGATGGATAGCCGGGCCGTAGCATGACGTAAGCAACTGCACCGCCACACTCGTCAACTCCAGATATCCTCGGTGGCGACTCTGATTGCTTAATGTAACATTGAACAATTCCACTCTCGCCTTCAATCCAATTACTCCAAACAGTGACACGTCTTTTGACCCCCCCACACAAGAATCCACAATGGCCGCCGAAGAAGTCTTCGCCGTTTGCTTCCTCGCCTCCCTACTGCTCCTCCCCCTCGTCGCCGGCATCGCCGCCACAGCCATCGTAGCTTACTCGCGCACGAAGAAATGGGACAAGCAGCGCACCCTCAAAGCCACCAATTTGGAATCTTCAATCAGCCTACTGTCCACCGCCAACAATAACAACAACGATGGCAATGATGACGATGAATCCGACTTCCTCGACACCGACGACGAAGCCGAACACAATGAGCGCAAGGCAGAGGACGAAGCGACCCGATTTCTGACCTTCAACCAGATGTGGCGGAGGGAGTTTGGAAAGGTGTGGAGTGGCAAGGGGGCGAAGAATATAGCCAAGGAACGGGAGAGGGAGGAGCGGAGGAAGTTGGCGAGGGCGGTTGCGAGGGAGTTGGAGAGGAGGGAGCGGCGGAGGGTTAGGAAGGGGGGGGTTGCTGTTGGTGATGCTCTTCCGCCTTATAAGAAGTAGAATGGGTTGAGGTTGAGGAAGTCAGGACTTTGTTGCTAGCTACATGACTTGTATACTGGATCCTATTTAACGAACGTTTTTCTCACTTGAAGTTAATACTGCTGTGCTCAAGTGATTTCATATTATCATTTCCACTGCCTGTCATCAGGCCTGATATGCGTAGGTTTGGGAATGAGGAGGTTGAGGTTGGATATTGTTTTGGGGCTTAAGGGTGGGTTCGGAGAAGTGGTGTAGTGTGTTATATTAAAGTAATGTACATTTTCCCAGTTTTGATACTACTGCAAGTTTCCAACTGTATCCATCCATGCGTCTATATCTATCCATCTATTCGTTCGTTCATTTATCTATTCATTCATTCATTCACTCATACATCCATCCATCCATCCATTCATCCATCCATTCATCCATCCATCCATCCATTCATACATGCGTCGGGCGTACCCAAAGCTACAAAGAAAAACTATCGCTAATACAACACCACCATCCAACATCCCCCACTGACAAACAAACAAACAAACACGGCGCTGGTAATTCCCAGCCAGGCAGGTAAAACGAAACTAGACGATGGAAATACAGTCCAGTAGGGACCGAGAAAGAGTAAATAGGCGAGTAGCTGTGCGTAGCGACATTGCGTTAGGGGGGCCCTCGAGGGCTTCTTCCCGGAAAAGTTGAAGGTTGCGTAAGAAGCGTAGCGGTAAAGTGCAGGTTTGCGAGAGAATTTAGTTGAAGTCTCATCGGAAGGTCGAAGTTGGAAGGCTGCGTGGCTGCGTGGCAGGGCGTGGTGTAGGTGGGGACTCTTGCGTTCCACCCACATGTATATGATTTGGTGGTTCGGCTGGATCGTGGAGACAGTGTGCTTGGTAGCAGGCGTAGGGAGAGAATGGGATGCTGTGATCAAAGGTGGGGACTCTTCGGAGAGTGCTACCCGCAAGGATGTGATCTGGTGCTTTGGCTGGATGGGGAGGGATAATGCGATACCATGATCAAAGGTGGGGACTCTTCGGAGAGTTCTACCCACAGAGATGTGATCAGGCCGCCTGGCTGAAGGAAGACTGTCCCCGCGGTCGACGGGCAGGACGAGTTGGTGGGTCGGCCACTTCAAACAATTGACCCTCATCTTGCTCGTTGGGCGCATACCCGTACTCCGGGCCGTTGAAAAGGAACGGCTGGACTTGTCTTGGGCCATCATGTAGGCCTGTACGTTGCTTGGAGTGTCTGTACAGGACAATGGCCTTGAAGGCAGTGTGTCCATGCCAGTTTTGCTCGATGGCCTTGTCGATGTTCCCGTTCTTCGGGACACGGCTCCAGTCTCTCTCCCTCTTGCACCACCATCCGCAGTCGTTCATCAAGACGTGCAGATGTTTGACGAGATTGTCATCTGCCCGCCTGTGCGCCACGCCCTCCGCATGCCTCGCATTGCGTTCCTCCTTGGGGAGGGTCTGCCATTTGTCAAAGGCCGTTTGAATGGCTCTCGCCCTTCGAAGGAAGACATAGACCTGACAAAACGGACACTGCGCAAGGTCGTAGTCGTGGTGCGCAGGGTGGATGATGTGGCCGCATCCACGGGCTTTGCGGCACTCGATACCATCGCCATAGGTGACGATGGTGTTGTCGTTGACGATTTCTTCATCGTCGGGGATCTCGTCCATTTCGTCCAGAATGTCCCACGCGTCGGCTTCGCGTTTCTGGATTTCCACCAGGGTGTCCCACCACTCCCATTGCCCTGGGTCACCACGGGTGCCTCGATCACCGCTCGTGTTGACCTTGACCATAGGCAAGCATACTGTATACTTGCGGGGCTGGTTGCGACACCTGTAGTCCTTGAAGGCCATGTTCTTCATAGGACCCGTTTTGTTGTCGATGGGCTCGACAGTCACCTCGTCGCTCCTGGCCATGAACCGCGTCATGGATGGAAGACTTGGGCGCGGTCGGCCCTCCTTGGTGGTGCGAAGGACGCTTCGCGGCTTGATGTTCTCCCGGTGGGTCGTCACTGGGGAGACAGTCTTTCTGATGACATCGATGTCCGCTTCGGTGCGGACATATACAGACTCGTTGAAGCGTACACTCGCACGAGCGGGACGAGGTCGCTTCGGAACATCTGCGACGAGGGCAACATTTTCAGCCCTCGGTTCCTGTTCACCACGATAGTACGTGTCGTACTCGTGGTCCAAAACCTCTCTGCGGAGGTCTTTCGCTTCGTCGTGGCAGACGGCAAACTCTTGGAACTGCGACTGCAGCATGCATGCACCTGCATGCGGTCGACCCAAGTTATTCGCCATCGAGTTCCACAGCTCCAGCACTTGTTCTGCGCTGTAGGCGACCCAGTGACTCCTGTTCCGCCCATAAGCTGTGGGATTCTCAGCGGCCCACGTCTGCTCTTCCTCACTCCAGGCCTCGCACTCGCTGATGAAGCTGGCGATATAGGACCTCTGAGTCCTCCAACGCTGGTAGAACGTCCCGTAGTATCCACTCGGGACTTCAGAGGCCTTCGTGGCCTTCTTCCACATCCTCATTCCGCCGTGCGACTGGATGGCCTCCACGGTGGATTCCATGGCATCGCAGTACTCCATGAGCTGGCACCTTGGACAGTACGGCTCAGAGTATTGAGCCAGGCCAGGATGGAGAACGTGGCCGCACTTCCTGGCCTGGAGCGTCTGCAGGCCACCTCCCAGTGTGATGTGGGTGTTTTCCCACGCGTACTGGCACATGTCGCTTTGAGCGACAGACGTTGCATCGTCGGGGTCGGTTTCGGTAGGTGACCCCGGAATCACAATCTCCTCTGCAAAGGAAGATCCAGCCACTGACTGAGGAGGTGTCAGGGGCCTGAAGGAGTTCTGGAGGGCAACCAGAGCCTCCTTGGTCAGCAAGGTGGGCGCCAGCTCGGGCGACGCCTCCTCGACATTTTCGATGACAACACCATCCGGGCTCTGGGGGCCGTTGGTGTTGTTGGTGATGCTCTCTTCCAGGAGAGCAGCTGTGGGTTCGTTGTCGGTGCTGGGAGCATCGACCACGAGTTCCTCCGGCGTCTGGGCGGCCTTGACCTTCTTGCGCTCGGGATACTCGACCATTACCTCTTCATAATGGTCGTCTTCCTCCGTCTTGCGCTTCGAAGAGGAAGGAAAAGAAGAAAAAGAAGAAGAGGAAGAAGAAGATGGTTGAGAGGGCTCAAGAGCCGGCATCTCCAAAAGGCTCCCCGAGAAGCTCCCCTCGAGCTTTCTCCTCTTCGTGCACTCCCTGCCGCGGTCGCTGGTCATCGCGGCTTTGCGCTTACCCAGCCAACATCGCGGCACCAGTCGCTGTGAAGACGGCATTGTGTCGGCCGTCGGTGCAAGTGTAGGCCGCGTTGTGTTGTCGGCGGAACTGGCCCTGTTGATTGTGTTAGGAGACAATGCAAAGATTAGCAAGGAAGGGTACGTACATTTCCGACGAGTTGAAGGGAAGTGTCGGGATTGTGGATTGTGAAGTGATGTTTGGGTGCTGAGCGGCACCGCGGTGTTGGTGTTGATGGTGATGGTGATGTTGGGCTCAGTGATGAATTGCAATTCAGAAAGGCTGTAGTCGCCGTTCCTTTTGCAAGAAGTGAATATGGCACGCGAAAGAATGGTCCTGTGGATGGAATTGGGGATCTGGGTACGGGGACCGGTGTGCGTGGTGCGTGTATGTGCGGGTGTGTGAGAAGTGCAGCAGTGAACAGTGGATGCGAATATATACAATTGTGCAGAGGAGCAGCAAACGGATTCTAGCACGCGGACTTTTAGGCAGATACGTGCCATGCGACCTTCTGGCTATAAAAAGTGAAATCCGTTTGTAACGTTGTGTTGTTATATATCAAGTGACTAACAATCAGTCTTTACCAAGCCAGTAACGCACCTCTTGCACCCCTACTCCACGCACTCCCAGTCCGCAACGTCGTTTGTATTGCCATCTCCCTTGTATCGGTTTCGACGAGGGTACCTGCAGTGAGCACGTTTGTACTCCACGCCCGCGCTGGCCGTGCCATTCTTCCATTTCGTACCCGTGACCGTTTCAGGGGCATTTCCATTCTCTACCCAGTCTACCACGGCCAGGAGAACGTTCTCGCTGGGGTCAAGGCTTTCCACCGCAGCCATACTTTGACCGATGACCGAGGCACCATCACCACCGGTACAATGCCCAGTTCCACTGACGACAAAGTAGCGGTAGAAGTCATCCAACTCGGCAGGCGACAAGCCCATGGTCTTGGATACGTGCTCGTAGTATCGGGGAGAGTTTTCAGAGCTGATAATGGCATCCATGTGCCCATGCCAGTGCAAGATTTTCGCGCCTCGGTCCCGCACTGCGCTGAGATCGCCTTTCCATGTTTGGATGTTGAAGGGGTTGATGCGAGCTGCGTTTTCATAGTCGGTCGTGTTGAGGGTTATAGGATCCCAGGTGCTGTCGTTGTAGATGGCGTACTTGAAGAATTCGGCTGTGTATGGGAATGCTGCTCCGTTGTATAGAACGCGAGAGGCAATAAGTTCCGATCCAGGCTGCATGCGAGGATATACGAGCGAGCCGTCTGAGGCTAGCATCGGGGCATAGATCTTGTTCACGGTGTTGACTTGTTCTTGTGTCAAGCATGCTGAGGAATTGGCGTTGTTCTCGCACAAAAGACCGGACGCTGTGTAGTTGCAGATGGATGCATCCTCGATGATGCCATCTGCGTAATTATCAAGTGTGTCGCATTGTTTGAGCACATCTTCATGGACGACAGACCACAGATCCGGGGACACAAAAGCTGGTGAATCAGGGGTGCCGGTGATGGGATAGAAATGTCCACTCCAGGATGTGAGGTTGTTAAAAGCAAGGGCCGGTGCACCAGCGACAATGCCATCGAAATCCTCGGGGAAATCTTGAGCAGACTTGAATCCTTGACGGCCTCCGGTAGAGCATCCCAGATAATACGACTTCGTGTGTGAAGAACCGTAGAAGCTCTCGGTGATCTTCTTGCCGGTTACGACGCCGGTGTGGATACTAATAGGGTAAGCATATATCTGATCGATTGCTATCTCGTACTTACGACCGGTAGGCAAAGTCCTCTAGTACGTCGGCATTGTTGTTGAATGCGCCTCCGCTGGTACCATTGTGACCATTGTTCGCCCCCACTGCAGCAAAGCCAAGGCTCGAACCATATGCAATGATCTTGTAATCGATGCATCCGCCCAATCCACCATTGCCGCCACTAAGGAATCGTCCAGTCCAGTTTGACGGGAGCCATGCCTCCATGTTAATACCCGAACGATTCGAGGTCGCAACATAGAGAGATAGTCGGCATATGTCCTTGGGCACGAATTGGTACGGTGTTGCACATGTTACGTTGGAGTCAGGTAGACTGAGATTGGTACCGGCAGCGACAAACTCAGAGGAATAGACCGTCGTATGCTCGAGTTGGAGTTCGGATGCGATAGCTGAGCATTTCGATTGAAAGTCGTCGGTGCCGTTTTGACGTTGTTGGAGTGCGCCAGCCGCTGCACTTCCAGCATTGAGCAGCACCAATTGCAACCAGCCTTTGAACATCATCGTGGGAAGATTCGCAGAGGAGAATATGCGTAATGGCGTTGATACTCCAGGGGAATCAATCCTATAAATGCCGATATCCTTAAAGGTGCCGAGGCCGCGAGTCGCTGCATGCTAACGCTATGTACAGACAGTCGTCCGTTGAAGGCCATCTGCCCGAAGCTAGGCTATGGCGACATTGAAATCGCTATGCGTACGGAGTATTGTCCGGGGTAATTACGGTACAGGAGAGAATACGTCGATCACCATGCAGCCATTAATGCGGTCCTTTCCCACTTACGGCTAGATGAATGTTTGAAACAATCTCTAGGTACCCTGGAGTAGGATATACTATGTTGGATAAAAGTAAATCCCCACCAACCAAACATGTCACCGGTCGCTCGGTACTAGTAACTGTGGGAGTACACTTCGTATAATACATACTCGTCTATTATAGTACGCATGCGTATCGGCCAGGAAATATCACGTGATTCATGTGTCGAAAGCACATCCAAGTTCCTGGTCGAGGAGATTCTGAAATGTGAGGTCGGCTGAGTACCTGAAGATAGAGCATTTCGTCATGTGATGTGTTCTTGTCGGTCTGCTGTGGTTCGATGACCCCACATTATTTCGCAATGGTATATTTTGCACTCCTCAACTTCCCAATAGGGGCGCCCTGTCAACTGCAATATTCTATTACAGTATTGCTAGATCTAGTCTGTTTTTTTCTTAGCCGCGTTCACTTCAAACTACGTATTGTAGATCCATCACTGCAATAGGCTTGGAAATTTGACAAAGCTGTTCTGATGACGCGTCAGCTGCCTCGTCGGAAATGGAGCTTGAAGACAAGAGACTCGAATGATTAGACGGAATGGGGCATTTGGAATAGGAGGTGAAGCGTGAGATTACTTACATGACATGCGTTATATACTGTAGCAGAAGAGGGCATTGACAACTGAGACCGTAATCGTCATGCTGGGCGAGATTTTCCAACCTTGACGAAGACAAAAATTATGATTTCCAGGGTGCAGAGTGTTCCGATTCTTTCCAGTTTCTATAGGGGTTGTAATGAGTCGTAATGAGTTGCTAGTACGGTACGCGCCGCTATACGATCTCGAACAAGCCATGTGAACGTCGTAGAACTGTATACCATCGAAATGAACAGGTCGCTGTATTTCTGATCATCGATGATTGGTACTGTTTGGAGATATGCTGTGGCCGTATGGATAATCCTGACACTTGGGACTTACTCGTAGGTAATGTTGTTGACCTGTTGAATGTCAGAAGAGTCTATAGTAGATATTATTTGTACTTCTCAAGGCGTTAAGGTTCTCAAATATAGTTGTGATTTGAAAGTATTGTGAGATTTAGGTGGAGGTATATCTCAGGCACGTTGCGCTTCGATGGCGTTGATGATATGTTGGTGTAAGTTGGGCATAGTGGCCTGGAATTACTGTTAGGTGAGTATATATTAGAATTTATTAAGTTGATGGTTGTGAACTGTTGTAGTCAACATGCCAGAGTTTTCGAGCAATTTGGTGTCCTATTCTGAGTGAAATTGACCTTTTTTGTGTGATCGATGATGATTTCTTACGTTCTTGTTCCCACTGTGTTAGATCTTAGTTCCAGTATACAACTTATATTCCTCGTCTTTCAAGAAACTTGTTGAGTATAACTACCTTAATTGAAATGATTCATTTCACTTCAGCGAGGCTTGTAACACTGATAGATTTATGGGAAACTGTGTGTTAAATGGGAATTGCCAAAGGCAAACTACAGAATGTAATGTCTTTCCAGAATCTCTCTGTAGCTAATCAGAAAGCAACCCGCATAAGCAAATAAAATCCTAACAAACTCTGGGCAATGACAACGGCAATCATACTCGTAAAAACGTCACATAATTGTCTTCCGCTAGCCTTAACCAGCCTAGCCCTCAATAGCGGGGTATATCAGTGAAAGCATTCCATGAGCGACTGATCCAACGTCACCGATCCATCAACAACATCTTTCAGCAAATTCTTCCTCGCAGAGACAGCATGATAGACCGGATGATCCTCCCCAACGCAAATCCTCTCATGCGCGGTTTCCTTCTCTACCCAAAGGAGCGCCAGCTTTGCGTTGCCCAATTCGAGGCAATACCTCGCCGCATCGTGATACGACGTGCGGAGCTCACGATTCAAGACGCCCTCGGCCACCTGTAGACTGGCTAGACGCGTCGCAGCCTTGAGTGCTTGTGCAGCCGTCATTTCGGTGCCGTATACACTCTGCTTTGCCAACTTCTGGTCAAGCTCAAACATCTCCTTTCGTCTCGCTTCTCTCTTCTTGCTCTCTTCATCACTTCCACATGCCGCGCATTGGCACACAAAACCCCACATGTCTAGCTTAGGCTGTCTCCAACTCCTTAGCCGATTGCCTCCATTGATATAGGAGATGTATAGTTCCTCTCCCTTCTCGATATCCCTCACCGCATGGAACGTAGCCCTCTGATTCTCGGGATTGTACTCGTAATGCAAATTCGGTATGCAAGAATGGTTGATGCGACTCGGGAGGAAGAACACGCCAACTTCGAAGCTATTCGCGTCGTAAATGCCGATCGCATCTCGTTCCCATTGAGCAAGGTCACCCCACCGTCGACCCGTATACTTCATCAACAGGTCTTTGCGTAACGGCGGTGCGAAGGGGTGAAGCTCGAAATACTTTGCTCGGTCGTTCTCGCTGAGCTTGCTGACGGCGCTTAGAATCTCGATGGGGTTTTCTCCGCCGTTGAGGGCGAGTAAGAGAGGCTCGCAAAGAACGCGGGTCGCGCGGGGGATGGGTGCTGTTGCGAAGACTCCTAGGCCTTTGAAGGACGTCTGCTGGACTTCAATGAGGTGTCCGGCATCAGCTTTGTCGTCATTTGCGCTGCTGCTAAGCTGGCCATTTTCCAGGATGCCTTTGATGCCCATTCTGCTCGACGCTTAGCTTTCGGATGGTGGTTACGAGTGTTCTTAGGTCGTATATGCATTAAATCCAGGAATCTGATGGGGGTGAGAACACTGGCGGTCAAGCGAGGTGATGGTCAAGGAAATGAGGCCAAGAAGATGTTATGTAACTCTTACTTGAGCGGTAGGTTTGTAGAATTCAACCATTGATGGGCGGTGGGTCAGGTAGTTACATAATGCTTGTTTCTGTTTATAGAAATTTAGCCGAATCATTGGTCACGAAACATATCGCGAGGCTCAACGGTGAGTCGTGAATCTATAAAATCGCATGTTATTCTAAAAAAGTGTGTAATAGCGACTTCGAACGTCGAAGGGAGCCGTGCGCTAGTGTGGATTTTGGCACTGAAGAAGGGGATGGTGCTGTACTCACACCATCGATAAGTATATCGATACTGAATACTCTTGAACTACATAGCCGAATGCTTTCAGACATGTCTTTTAGCCTCATAGTCTCTTTGAGAAGCTTTCCAGAGGTGAGAATTGTTTTTCTGATAGATAAAGCTTACCCAATTACCGAAATCCATTCTGCCACCGTCAGTGACATAGTCTGCACAGTTCGAGTACATAACAACCTTAAACAGTAGTTTATATATGAAGAATAAGCGTTAATTATGCATCAATAGCATACAATTGACCTCAAGCAATGCAGTTATCATACGTCCTACCCCTACGTCCAAATTCCCGTCACCGAACCACTAACTACGCACATTTGATGAACACGTATACGAATATCATACACCTTTTATATGTCCACTTCTCTTAGTTATGAAATCTTTGATGAATTGTCCACTTGACAAGAGCAGTAGCAATGTGGTACTAAATTCTGGACTCTAGTCTTCAAACATTTGAGTGCTAGCAACCATAGTTCAGTACTGCAATATTAACAAGTATTAACCTTGAAACCAAGCACGAAACCGACTTGTACGCGCACAGAAATACTATATCTAGGCATGCCCGTCACTGGACATAAAGTCTCTTCTACGAGAGAATGTACTAGAGTCCTCTACACGCAATACGTGGCACCCTAGTGATCCTACCAGGAGGTCTGACTAACAGATTACCACCCTCTAGTCCTAAGCTAGCCCTAAGTTCAAAACATTGATTTGAGGCGCATTAAACACATACATACTGGTCAATTATATCCACAAGAGCAACCTTGACATTAGTCATGAAGGATTCAACGCATGACTTGGCACCCAAGACAACCTTGGCATCCATGTGAGCGAAGAACCAGGGAAGTACCGCTAATGCCCTATTTAACGCCGCCTGCAATAATGAGCAATCGGTCAGTTTGCGTACTTGCGACAGTGAGATTGCTAGGATACGGGCCGTTGAGCAAAGCGACGAGGCAATCGTGCACGACTGAGCATCTTACAAAAACTGTCGATTTTCTTATGACTAGTTAAAGAAATCTCATCCTAGTAAAATCCGGTGGTTGGAAATAGGTAGTGGATCCCTTGACTAAGCTTGCATAATACGCGACAGCGCTCTTGTCCTCCACGATATATTCGCTGCCTAACCCGCTCTATCTCCGCGGCTAATTATTGCCGGCGGGATCGTAAAAACGACGTTGGCAATACCGAGAATGAGTGAAGCCAGGCTGCAGGTCAACCTGACTTGAGTTTTACCTCGGTTGACTTGAGATTGCTCAAAATAGACTAACGTAAAAAATTTTAACAAAGTCAAGTTAGGTCTACCTAGAAACTATTATATATAAATAAACATTACTTAAATACGTTTATAAGATAAATATAGACCTTATTTTTAACCCTTTCCCTATTTATTCGCCTAATAATGTTAATATACCTAATGTAGAGGTAGAAGAAGAGATTCTAGAGGAAGGATCTAATAATATCTATATATATCCTAAAATAGGTTTATAACGCGTTACTAATAGGATTTATAGGCACTAGTATATTTTACTATTAGTAATAGTTATAATCTACTACTTAGTGCGCAGGATGTAGAGTATGTATCTACTATACTAGTATATCTAAAAGGTATACTAAATAGATACGCCTATATTATACGTATACTAGGTAGAGATAATAGTAAGATATTAATAAAGGATAAGGTTTTTAAGCTAGTTACTTAGGTACTTATATTTTAAACTTTTTTAAAACCTATTTCTAATAGGTTCTAGTTCTAATACTTAAAGTCCTTACTATATAAGGACTAACGTATAGTGTTGCTATTCCTAGGTAGTATAGGAATATAATTAAAGTATACTTATTTAGGGGTCTAATACTATAAATACCTTTATACTAAGTTATAAATATATTCCTATAATAAGGTAGATAATACTTTATATACAAAGCTAAGAGAGCTCTAAGATTATAAAGAGGTAGATAGAGGGAAATAAAAAGCTATAGGGTAAGTTAAAAAATATAATTTAAACCTATTTTTAATATATTTTAGCTTCTATATTAGCGTCTAATGAAGGTTTAAAGCTAGGGACTATTTTAATTACTATATAATATATACACCTATCCTCTACTAATAATAGGAGAAGGTATAGTCTAGTATAAATATATTTAAACCTAATTACTAACTTATTTAGCTAATTATTAGGGAGGCCTAATAGTATATTAGCTACGCTAGCTAGACATAGAGAAATTAGCATATAGAGTATTATTTCTATAAGAATATTTATCTAAAGGTAAATTTATAGTATTTATAGGATTTTTTTAACTATAGCTTATCTTCTATATATACTACTAAGTGGACTTGTAACATAGTTAAGCCTATACTCTCAAAGCTTAAAAAGTATAGTAAGTATACTATTAAAGTAATTTAAACTATTTTCTAAATATATTATAGGAGTTAATTACCCCTAAGGGTAAGGTAAAATAGTTTAGAGTAGCACTTATCTAGTTACTTAGGATATTCTTATCCTAAGTAATATTAAAGCTATCCCTTATACTATTTTAATTATATTTAGTATATATTATTATATCTCTCTACTACCTTCTATACTTAGAGATATATAGCTTTATAATATTAAAAATATACTCTATCTAATACTAATACCTAGCTTAATATAATATATATGTACTAGTAATATTTTAAAATAGTCTTACTAATATATTTAGCCTAATTCCTTAACTCACCCTAGCTTTTAGCTTACCTTATATTAAAGGGCTTTAAGAGTATTAAGGATTTAAGTATTACCTTTATAAATAAAAATTAAATTACTAGGATACTAAACTAAGAAAAGTTAGTTTAGTTTCTATATAGAAGTAGGGTTAAGGGTATACTATTTAATTAGAAGATATATAACTAGAACCCTAAGATAGTTAGTATTATATCTTTTAAATATATTTAAAGTAATATTAATAGTATATAGGTATATATCTATTAGATTATTTTATCTATATCTAGTAATATTATTATATATTTCTATAATCAAGTAGTAAAGGTTTTTATAGAATAAGAAACCTTTTAAATAGATATATCTTATAAGCACCTTTAACATCCCTAGTTAGAGATTCTTATAGTAATATTCTATTCTAAGGAGAATAAGTATATATATTATCCTATAAATATATTTATAATATAGTCTAACTTCTCTAGTTCTTACCCTTAGAAGGATTATTATGAATATAGAGAATTAGGATATATATTAACTAGTAATAACTATATTCTTTAAAGAGTATAGTAAATATATTTTAAAGCCTATTTAGTAGAAGCATATATATAGCATAGGCTTTAAAGGCATTACTATTAATATATCCTAGATATAGGCTATAGGTTTGTTTATATAAAACCTATTTATAACCTAATCTAAACGCGTTATAGGCTTTTGTCGCTACCTCTAATTAATTAACTTATACAAATAGCACTAGACCTAGTATTTAAAGGGTTCTATACGATTTTACTATATACACTTTATAAGAGGTATTATAAAAGTAGTAATAGAAGAGGAATAAACTAAGGACTTAATATAGGGGTATATAATAAACTTACTTAACGCTTTATTATAGAAGGAGTACTTTAAGCTATTAGAACTATTAGGTATAATATTATAATATATTTTAAACCTATTACTAAGCTATTTTAGGCACTAAAGAGAAAGTAAGTATTTAAGCCTAGGTAGAAGATAAGAAAAAGGCTATTATAGTAGCTAGTCTTATATAATACTTTAGCAATATTCCTTTATAGGATTAGAACGTGTTAGAATCCCATTCTAACGCCGTAGAATAAGCTGGTTAGAAAGGATATTAGACTAGAAAGGGGCTTTTACTCCTTATAGCAATAATAGTATATATTACTAGTTTAACCTAGTATAAATAGCTTCTAAACCTATTTTAGATCTTGAAAAATAGATTTATAGGATATAAAGGAGTATAATGCCTATAGTAAATATAGGATTTAATATGCTTATTACTTAGCGTCTACTATCAGCTAGCGCTTCTTTAATAATAAGGCTTAGGAAAATAGTAAGTAAATCTTATTATTTTATAGTCTTCCTTTTTACTTAAATATATTTAGATTATAAGAGAAAGATGTTATAGTAGTTAATTATTATATCTAATAATAAAGATAAATATAATCTACCTTTAATATCTTTAGGGTTTATAAAGCTACTACTATATGGAAAAAGGAATAGTTTAAAGAGAGGTAGTTTATAGGCTTAATTAAAATTAGCAACACACTCTAGTTTCCTATTATCACCAATTTAGAGGTATATGTTATCCTATAAAATATGTTTGAAATAGGATAGAAATTTGTTTTAATAGCTCTATAGCTCTACCTTTAACTAAATATCACTTTAACTATAAATACTACTTATAAGCTAGGAAACTACTAAACTAGAGCGCTAGGTAAAGGTAGATACATTATAGTATAAGCTTTAGAAAAAAAATTTAAGCTTAAAAAGGCTATATATAAGTTTAAGTAGAAGTAAGGTAGAGATATAGAGTAGAGGATATAATAATTATATAGAAATAGGATTAAAGCCTTATATAAACCTATTTAAGGATAGATATAAGGTAGAGGTATAATGCTAGTAGGGTATAGAATAATTATATCCTCTACTCTATATCTCTACCTTACTTCTACTTAAACTTATA
>JAFISD010000288.1:0-31637 GCA_022560085.1 Helminthosporium solani | reverse complement strand
TATTAGGGGGACTATTAAGTAGCACCTACTAAGTAATAGATTAATTATAACGTTATACACTAGAGTAGATATTAGCCCAAGCATCTCAGGGGCTTCCTCTGATACTCCTTAGTACAATACGAATATCTTCCTTTTACAAGAGTTATGATACGGGGATTGATCGAATTTGTAAGGACTTGAAGGAGCGTGCCAATTAGAAAGCACACTGGATCTTGGATGCCTCTTGCAACACGTTTATCCAGACGCCTGGCCATAAGTATAGCCGAAGAGTGCAGCTACAGAAACCGCTGAGAGATAGCAGGTATAAAAGTCGATGGATGCCCTACTTGTATTGTGACTCAATATTGTCTTTCAATATTAGTGCTTGGACGCCAGTACGTTCTACACTTGAATCTATCTTCTTTCATACGAACTCAGTCTCCTCTGCTAGTCAAGCACTATGTCTAAAATTGTTACAAAGAAGATGCTTGGTTCAGTTCGGACCTCCAGTGGGAGTGTTGCAATCTCTGCTGCTACTAGGACCACAAACTGGGTCAGAAGCGAATTGGCAGCTGAATCCATGAAGGGAGCATTGGAGACAGCGATCGAGAAGAATGGGGGTATCTTGCCTGCAGGAACAGCTGAAGTTTGCACGCGGTACGTAGTAACCAAGCCGCTGGTGCCGGTGCCGTCTATACAAGTACATGTATTAAGTATTTAACTTTTTCAGGGAGACCACGCATACCAGCGCTTCGGACTCACGATCGCATATCACGGCTGTCTGTCTTGACAGCAATGGAAAACCAATTCAAACCATTCATCTACCTACAAAGTAATAAATAAGGGGTGATGTATAAAGTTAGCCAGCTTTAATTTGTTAGTTAGTCTAGTAGGGGCAACGTAACCTCTAAGCCTTGCTACAAAGGTTAAGAATAGGTTACTATAGACTAGTTAATTAGATTAGATTATAACATAGCGTATCTTTATACTATAGATAGCTAAAGGTTTAATTAAAAAGAGGTAAATATAAGACTTATTTACCCCTTTTTTAAAAGCCTCTAAGTATATAGTAGTAGTAGTATAGTTAATAGGAAAGGTAATAGAGAATATATCTTAGTAGAGTAATTAAGTTACTAATTTAATTAGCTTAGTAATTAAATATATTAGGGTAGCTAGCTTACTAATATAGCTAGCTTACTAATTACATTTATTATTATAGTAAGTATATAGTAAGTTATAGTAAGTATATAGTAAGTTATAGTAAGTATATAGTAAACTATAGTAAGTAGTAAGTATATTAAGTATAACTATAGTATATTATAGTAAGTATCACCTACTATACAAATTTCATAGGGGGAGGAGAAGCCTAAAATAGGTGCCAAGCCGTCCGTAGAAAAGTGCTCCTAACAGATCCATCTTATACGGATCCCGTGCAACCTCCTGTCGCTTTCGTCTTGATGCTCTCCAAACGTTGGCAATTGGAGGGGGCAACGAATACATTATTTAGTGGCGCTGGCCTACTGAGCACTGATATCGGAATCATGTAGTCGTAGTTGCTTTGGAAAGGCACGTGCATGACTTTGCCAAGCCAAGGTAGGACCGTAGGACTACATGGCAACGATCACGACAACAACTTCCCCATCTCGGCCTCACATTAACACCCAAACACATACCATGTCAACATGCGCAAAATCAGAGCGTAGACTCGGCAGACCGATTGTTTGACTCGCCATTCGCTAGTGCTAATCTTCACGACACTCGTCCGACATGGCGGACAAGCTAGCCCAACTGGAGGCACTGAAGGTGACTGCCAACGTACGTGACACTGACAACAACAACTTTGCATTCCCGGGTTCGGGACTTGATAGGCATTTCTACTTACTCATATGCAGACCTACCAATCAAAGATCGAGGCAGCCGCCACCAAAAATGAGGCCGTTGATATGGCCATCACTGCCGCCGAGCATCTGATGAAAGCGATGAAGTTGTCGTCCAACCCAGCTGAGAAGAAGGGTCTCAAGGCACAGTTCTTGGATGTAACTAATACTGCCGAGCGCATCAAAGCGGCTCCCTCGTGGTCGCCCAAGATATCAGCTCCTGCGCCGTCCCAAACAGCACGGCAAACAGACCTAGATGCAAAGGCTGAGAAAACTACACAAAAAGATTCCAAATATGGAGAGAATATCTCGCGAAGTCAAACTTCTATTGGCAACTTCGCTTCAAGCTCTGATACTGTAGCGATGGGTACAACGATATCAGGTAATTCAACAACGTCCTCAATGTCGTACAATGTTTTTTGTGGGGCTTTTTGCGAGTCAATATCTTGCTGATCCAAAATGCACACTCGAGAATCTATTTGCCCTTCTTGCCCAAGATTTGATCACTTTGTTCTCGATCAACGATGCTGATCTGCTTGCTAATTATTAACTCAAAGACACCTTTTTCGCCAATGACAGCTCTATTCCTGGGGCTCCAGCTTCACTATTGGTGAACGATCGAGCTTCGGAGCAGCACCAGGAAACACCAGTGCCTACTCCCTCAGTCGTCTCTTATTCTCACATTCACCGTTTGGTTGAACCTATATCGTCACGGACCCGGACAAGGAAAGAGGAAATCATTATTCTCAGAGCGTCCATTGTCAATGGTTTCAAATTTGTGCCTTGGGATAGATTTCCAACATCAGCCGACTTTGAACTTGGTAACGACAACTGTCTTTTCAAGTGAGTATTTCTCCCTTTTCTCTCCTTGTTCTTCGCCAGCGCCGTTGCTTTTCATATTTAGCTTCAATTCCCATCTATCTATGGCACGAGTAGAATAGCCAGGTAACTACCATACTAACCGGTCAGGGATTCGCCCGACCTGAGCTTGTCCACTTACCAACAGCAATACTTCCAAGAATGGGCCCGCCCTGATCGGACGACTCCGCCGCCTTCCATAGTTCCGGGGAGTCGCTACGGACTTGGCCCGGTAATGTCCACATCGCGCACAATCGATCTCGTGCAAGACGCTGCGACAGACTGCTCCGTAGTGGCTAGCCTCTGTGCCGGGATCGCACGAGCTGAGCGCGGTCATGACCAAGTAAGCTCTTGACTTGCCAAATCGAATGCTCACTAACAGCATAGATACTCTCTACCAAGCTGTATCCATTCAATAAGAACCTCGGCAGACCGGTCATTTCACCGAATGGAAAATACATTGTTCGCCTTAATTTCAATGGGTGCTGGAGGAAAGTGGTTATTGACGACCGACTTCCACTATCCGGCACCCACAGGCTACTTCATGTCATCGATCGACGCCAGCCAGCGCTACTCTGGCCAGCCCTTATCGAGAAGGCGTACTTGAAGGTCCGGGGTGGTTATGACTTTCCTGGAAGTAATTCTTGCAGTGACCTGTGGATCATGACAGGGTGGATTCCCGAGGAGATACATCTACAAGAGTACGCATATACTTCGGTTAATGGTTTCCACAATTGACTCGATGTAGGACGGACACTGTTCCAGGCCAGCTATGGGACCGAATCTACAAGGCATTCATGTATGGAGATGTGCTCATAACTCTTGGAACAGGTCAGATGTCGAGCCGACAGGAGCGTGAGCTCGGACTAGAAGGTCAGCACAGCTATGCTGTTCTGGATATGAAAGAGACAGACCACGAGAGACTCCTACTAGTGAAAAATCCGTGGGCCGAAGGGCGAGGTTGGCGCGGCCCTACCCCTTGCATAGGGCCTTTGCCGGAGACGTATGCCTCAAGCGGGAGCTCTAACAATAGCCTCGGGGCTTGTAGCCAGGATACTGTTCCCACAGCGGAGCGACCGCACCCAACAACTTTCTACATTGGACTGGAGCAGGTTATACGCCACTTTGAGAGCCTTTATCTCAACTGGAACCCAGGCCTTTTCCAACATCGGCAGGACATTCACTTTGAATGGGATGTCAACGAAACCGAAGGAGACAACACATGCATAGTGACGCATCCCCAATTCTCGTTCTGGTCGAAGGATGAGGACGCGGTCTGGTTCCTAGTGACTCGTCATTTCCGTGACATATCGCCCCGTGTGAAGGGTGAGTCGGACGCTTTCAACGATGCAAGCATCCGCCCAGACCCATCGATCAACTCGGGTGGAGACGCATTCAAAGGCTACATGAGTATTATCGTGTGTACTGGAGAGGGCCAGCGTCTCTATATCAAGGACACATACCTCGAGAGTAGTGACTATGTCGCAACACCGCAGTGTCTTTTACGATGGAATGCCGAGCGGAATTCCCGATACACAGCTGTGGTAGATCAGGATGGCTTACCGGCTTCGAAATATACATTTACTCTGTCAGCTTTTTCAAACTCGGATATTACTCTGGAACCGGCGATTGAGAAATTTCCATTCCAGAAGGTCGAGAGTGGCGCGTGGACAAAGCAGACTGCTGGTGGTAGTACTAGCTCCCAGAACTACTTCGAAAACCCACAGTACACGTTGGAAGTCAAGGAAAGGGGGTCGCTGGCCATACTCCTCACGAGTGCCCACAAGAAGAATGCATTGCATGTTAAACTCACACTGGGGTATGGCAAGAGGATATATCGGCTGCAGAGCCGGGACGTTCTTTGCGATTCAGGCGACCATCGTACAGGATGCGTGTTCGCAGAGACGGAAGATGTCCCGCCTGGACTCTACACCATCATATGCTCCCTCTTCGAAATCGGACAAACGGGCGACTTCACGCTGAGGGTTGATAGCACTAGCGAGGTGGTGCTAAAGCAAATTCCCAAAGACGGAGCCGGGTTGATTCTGAAGAAGCTTTCGCCAGTATGCTTTGGCGCAGAAGTGAACAAGGTTGTAGCTCCCCTGCATGTTCAGCGCCTAGCATCGTACACGATTGTCGCCCGATTCGTCAGGGCAACTACGCCGCGTGCTATGGGCATGCATCCGGTCGCGCGCAGCCCGTTTCGGTTCAGTGTTGAGTGTGGCAGAGGCCCCGAGCGCCGGTTTTTGATTTCAAGTGAGCGCGGGAACTATTCAGATTCGCCAACAGTTCGGACAGATACGTTCGATATTGACCCATCGCTATACAAGAATACCGACCTCTGGCTCGTTCTGGACCGGCTTTCTGGACCCGGCGGACCAGTGGAGGAGTGGTATGACGTTGAATTGTTTACCGACGTGCCAGAGGCATGTATAGTGGGTGTTTGGCGCTCTCGGGACGCTTGAGTTACTGGCTACATGGACTTTGATTTGGCATCTCTAGAAGACAGACATGGCGCGCGGCGTTTCGCACGGGCTGGAGTCAAGGCAGTCGGGTGGTGAGTGCTTGGTTTCATTTCATCTGGACAGGTTTGCGATTTGGGCAGCATGGTCTCGTCAGCAAGCCATCCAGACATTGCGGCCACAGTCACATGGGAGCGGGCATCCGTATCCTTTGGTCAGGCACTCAGGGTCGCAATACGGCGAACACGCGGAGGGGACATGGTGCATCTCATATGTAGCACGGCATAGATGGCGAATCTACCATGTGAGTCTTCAAGACTGTGCTTGTGGCTACAGCAATGTGAAGCGTGCCATGATGATTGGATAGAGTTTCACCGCCCACGCATTATCCCTGTCGTGTTTCAAACTGCAGGTCGAAGATAAGTAATAGCGGCAGCAGTTGATGTCTTGAATACGTGACGATAGATTTCTTTGCCGTATATCCGCGCTTTCTTCGCTTCTGCTACTGAGTACATATTTGCTTGCTCACTGGTCCCGGAGATCTCGCTCATCCTCAGCAAGGACGCGACAATACGTCAGACGCTTGGCACCGGCCCGCAGCTTTTGCACTGACGCAACGCAGCCTTCAAGTTCGACAGTTTGTTGAAGAACACGGCGAAGGCTTGTCCAGTGCTGTCCAGTACAGTCCAGTGCGGGCCATCGTAGACCATTGCAGAGGAGCTTCGGGGCTCAGTACAACATCGATTCTGCCGCCACGAACACGGAAGAAACGCGCCTTCGTACCATGGTGGACGCCGCCACAGCAAAGGAGTCCTCCGGGGCGCCAACACCAGCGAATGCGTCTGTGGAAAAGCCGCCGGATGATAGCTCCAAGCTGAAGACTTTTCTGGGCGTGTTGAGGAGGTATGGCGCTTTACTCTCCTACAAAAAGGACCTACCGCGTTTCCTTCCATCCGCCCTACGATCCTCTCTTCTAGAGAGAGCATGTCGCTAATGGGAACCTTGCAGGTTTATCGGTGTATCTGACCTCGCTGCTGTTCGGTTCTCCCTTCCGGCCCAACTGCTGGAACCGACGCCGAATTTGGGTATGTGCTTTGCCACCGGGCTACCGCTGTGCCGAGGGTAGTTGGGCTCATATGAGGGCAATATCTGACGGCAACAGAGTATTGGCATTATCTGGATAGGCCGGAGTCATTCATCAGGTTAGAACATACAATGCGAAAGTTGGGTTTGAAGCTCGAGCTAACAGGTGCAGCATCGGAGACTCTGACGAACCGCTCGGGCGCATGCTGGGAACTTTGCGCTTTTGGTTCACAAAAGATCTGGTGTGGCTCTCTCTCGTCCTGAATATGAGAATGAAGCTGATAGTGGCAGAAATATGTCAAGGGCAAGCCGTGCAAGCCTTACAACTCCACGCTAGGGGAGTTCTTTAGGGTATGTATAACCCCGCTACATATATGCGGAAACTGACATGGACAGTGTAATTGGAATATCGAAGACACACAGCCAGCCCTTAAACACTCCCCCAGCTCCCAACCCTCCAGCAGTGCGGCCAGTACTGTAGGTGAAAACAAGACTGTCAAGATTTCATACCTCACCGAACAAACCTCACACCACCCTCCCGTTTCCGCGTTCTACATCGACTGCCCTGAAAAGGGCATCTATGCACGAGGCTTCGATCAACTCAGCGCAAAGTTCACGGGTACCAACATCCGCGTTATTGCTGGAGCACATAACCTGGGCATCTTCATAACATTGCAGAACCGGGATAACGAGGAGTACCAGCTCACACATCCAGCAGCGTATCTGGGCGGGCTATTGCGAGGTGGGTGACCAGCACACTACACAACGATATGCGGAGAGCTAACAGCTTGACAGGCTCTCTCAGCGTCTCGGTCGCCGACTCTTGCTACGTTACTTGCCCAAAGTCAAAGATGAAGGTCATATTAGAATACCAAGAGGAGGGTTGGCTGGGCAGGTCGCAGAATAAAGTCATCGGTATCATCTTCAAGTACGACCCGAATAATGATACCAAGACGAAGATCAAGGAAGTCTCGGACAAGGATGTGCTCGCGCGCGTAGAAGGCTGCTGGCAAGACAAAGTGTACTACACTATCGGGAACCAGTCCTTTGCGAAGAACTCCGTATGCGCCCCGTCCGCTGCCTGGGACTATGCTGATACTCGCTACAGGACAAGCACCTCCTCATTGACCTGAACCCGCTCTTCCCTATGCCGAAAAACATCCCCCCCATCGAAGAACAACTCCCCAACGAATCGCAGAAGTTTTGGGAAGGCGTCACCAACGCCATCGTCAGCAAGCAATACTCCCTCGCTACAACGCTCAAGCAGGAAATCGAAGAAGCGCAGCGGAATAAGGCTGCAGAGAGGAAGACGGAGAACAGGGAGTGGAAGCCTCGCTTCTTCACTGGTGCTCTGACACCAGTCGGAAAACCTGATCTCACCAAAGACGGTGAAGAAGCCCTAAAGGGGTTACATGAGGATAACTTCAAGCTGGAACTAAACAAGGAGTACGGCGCCTTTTAAGGACATATAGTCTGCGACATTTAGGAGCAGAAGCAGGCGACAAAGTGGTATCCATGGAGTCTTTGGGTGATATTTCAACCACCTTCGTTTTGCTTATCAGCTAAACTACGATTATAGTGTGAGGGATACGGTATGTTTCGAAGCATAACATGACGGATTGTCTTTTGGGTAGCGCTCATTCATTGGTATGGCGTTAAGTCATGATGTAAACATGGCTGTCTTCGGCGGGTAGAGTATTGATGTAGGTGTACATGTTTGGTGGCTTGGTGCAACTGTGGTTTACGACTGTGCTACTTATTAGATTTCTATTCTTCGCTTTGTGCTCTTTCTGCCTATATGCACGAATGTTCCAGAATAGACGATTGCCATATTTACCTTTGGTCCCAATATTAATACAGAGTGGTCACGTAACTACCTGCAAATACTTCTTTGAATCTGTTGGTATTTTCTAGTCGCTCTCGGTATTCACTTTCCGCCTTTTAGCATTATCACCTTAGGTATCAGAACTACCTAGCCATCCTTTCCATGATTTTGAAGTGTGAAGAGATTACTAAACTTTTACCCTTCCATCCCCTGATATCATATGTGCAAGACCGCAATAATCGAAGCTTTCTATTCCAAAAACCACCCAGATATCGCAACACCTTCACTCAACTACAGAGAACCCAACCCCCCAGCATCTCCAAAATAACACCCACCCCCAAAACCCTATGCACCACCACCCTCCTCCCTTTCAACCGGCCGAACCCAACAAACCACGCCATGAACCCCCAAAGTAACAACACCAACAATCCAAAAACCCCTCCCAAGCTCCCCCCCAACCCACCGAAAGACCACCGCGAAAACAATCCCACCAAGATTCCCCGCAGCGCCCGTAACACCGCTCACAACCCCATTAGCCCACGGAAACACATGCGGCACCAGTCCGAAAACTGCACCATTCGCCCCCTCCAAACACACAGCCATAGCGCCAACAAGCCCAAACATGGTGTTCTGATCCCTCGAGTCTACAATGCCGATTGCAATCCGAAAGACGCCCGCGAGGACGCCGTAGATGTGCAGGACTACTTTCTTCGCCCACAGAGAGGACGCGTGCTTGAAGGCGAGGTCGGAGATGAGGCCGCCTAGGGGGCGGGCGATACCGTTTAGGAGGCCGAACATGGCGGCCCAGTTTCCGCAGGCTTGCAGTGGGAGGTGTAGTAGGATCCTAGGATACTGTTTATGGCGAGTTCGGCGCCGAAGGTGTAGAAGTAGCAGGCGGCGGGGATGAGGGTTTGGGGGGAGGTCATTATGGCGAGGATGTTGTGGGGGCTTGGTTTGGGTATGGTTTCGCTGTGGATAGTGTCGAGGTGGGAGGGTGAGGGGGATGGAGATTGCTTTTCTGGATCGATTCGGGGGTCTAGGGGTTCTTTTTTGGTGGGAGTTGAGGGCCTTGAGGGGGGGAGGGGGTCGTCTGTTATACTTCCCCTGGGAACATTTACGATGGTGGCGCTGTGTCTTCGTATACTCTCCTCTGTCACGGCACATCTTTCGCTCCATCGACCTGTCGGTGTGTCCTCGCAAAGTGTTAACAGGCACACTGCCACAAATGCGATCAATATCCCCGGTACCACGAAGCTCACTCTCCACGCCTTACTCTTACTCAATCCTCCCTTCACCAAACCATTATACACAGCCGGCATAACGAAGTATGTGATTCCACCTCCCAAATTGCCCAAACCGCCAGTGAGCGCGTTTGCGGTGCCAACAATATTCTTGTCAAAGAAGCATGTGGTCCATACTTGACATGGTACGAAGGAACCACCGAGGATCCCAATGAAGAAGCGGAGGGCATACAGGCCGGAGACATTGGTCACGGTGCCAGCTAGGAAGGTAGGTATCGCACCCAAGAGGAGGCAACCAGTGAAGGTAAGGCGTGGACCGAAGCGGTCGCAACAGGGGCCAGCGATAAGGCGAACGATGAGGCTAGAGGGAATGTCAGAAGACTATTAGATAGAATCAGGTGGGGAGGTGTTTACGTCGCGGCTAGAGCGATAATGTTTGAGTTTGCAACTTGTGAGCTTGACATGTGGATGTTACCTGCAATTACGTCGGCTAGGAGTGGCGGGAACGCTGGTTCTCATAGATTAGCTTTTTTGGTTCCAATCTTAAATCTAAAAGTGCAATTGTGTGTAAAGGTTGGGTATACATTCTGTAGTCTAAGGGATTTGAAAGCATCCTCAAGCTGCCTGCTTCACTACTGTGGGCTATAGCTAGAAGATTGTATACTGTTGGACTGTACGTACCATACCAACTCCAGAAGGCTATCATAAATCCCAACCACGAGAAGAAGAATGCGCGGTCATATCGATCAGTGAAAGGGTTGAGAAACGGAATCGAGCGGGCTTTGTTGTTGATAGAATTGACTTCAGGATGTCTGCACAGGAGTGAAGGGCTGAACATCGTGCCCGGAGAGGAGAGTATATTGTACACAAAGCGTCCCAACTTCCTGCATGAATCAAGATCCGACGAGCACAGCGTGAAGGGTAACGAAGAGTCTTCTATTCCGTGTTCAAGGCTAAAAGTGTCAGTATCTGTGATAGACCGCTGGGAGGACTGTGCGATGTCGACGCATTATACCACCGCAACCAGGCACTGACGCCTTACTAACAGAGCAGAGCATCTCCGTCAATGTAGACTGGAATGTTTGATCAAGTCCGCGGGAAGTATCATCCCGGTATGAAATCTACAAGCAGACAAGGGTGTGCTGCAATCCTACATTGTACATAGATAGTGTGGCTGCAGTAAAGATGGAACAAGTGTGGCCCTAGATGCAACTCGGAAGTTTAAACGGGATGATAAGGCAGTGTCCGAGAAATAGATGAAGGCGATAGTTTTCTTGAATATTGAACACCGAGCAGTGATTGGTATGTACATCTCAGGACCACAGGATAAGGCAAGACGCAATGAGTGTATATTCGAGTCGGAAAGGATACTGGGAGGATAACAGGTGGGAACGCTGTCACTCGCTGGACTGGAGCCTTCTTCCGTTGATCACCCTATCTACGCTTTCAGATGGTGCAGGCGCTCCGTAGAAAATCTGTGGGCTTTATCAGCACGCAAAGAGCGAGGGAATCTCTGTCCATCTATAGATGAGGTAAAATACCCTTTTCCGCGGCGCTTTCTTAGTCCTGTTTCTGTTACTCCTATCACGTTGAACTTCTGAAGCATAATATCTGATAGCAACGTCTTGATCCAATTATCACGTACCTCCCTCTTATCTTCGTCCAGTAAATCATGATAAAGCCAGTCAGTGAACGTCAATCCACTTTCCATGCACCGCTTCCCGAATCCCTCTTGTATACTTGGCCTGTCTACAAAAATTGCCTTCTCCCACTACCGTCTGTCAACAAAGTACTAGCTCGGTGTTTTTCAATGGGACATCGTGAGATATAGAGCATTGTTTGAGTTTGTTGACGTCGCCTCTGGGTTTAGCTCCCGTCGTAGGAGATAATCGCACTCGCCTTATCTGTGGTGCACAGCCAATTATTTTTTCGCCGACTGGTCCGAGGAGATGTCAGTCACAGGTCACGTGTGATGCGATATCCGAAGGCACCTGGATCATGCTAACTTAGACGAATGTCTTAGGTTTTTGGTATCGTAATATACTTCTCGTGTATGGATTACGTTCCGGCGAGGCATCGCGACCACGCCGGCGGTAACTTTAGACGCGCGTTTGATGCAACGAAGGAATCAATCCTGGATCCCAAGTCTTTTGTTGCAGAACGGTGCATGATCAGCAATAAGGGAGTTCAGTAGAACTGGCGCGTAAAGGTTGGGTGTGATAATAATGTAGCATTGGAATAGTAAACCTCCCTTTCATCATGAAAATCTCCCCTTCCGAAACCATACCCAACTCCGGTACTCCGACCCAAAACGCTCAAGTACAGTCGTGGTTGCTGAAAAGCTTTTGAAAGCAGAATTCCGTCCTATGCCCGTGGGGGTGGAAAAAAGCGCCTAGCTCCGCCGATGCCAGTTGTTCGTCAAAGAAAGCGCCGTGCTGAATTACAGTGTCAAAATAGAAACAGCGAAAGCCATCAAAGAGAACCGCTTGACACCGCGAGAATGCTCTGAAAAAAAGGGAATTCGTTACGCATGGAGTCTTCGGTCGATCAAGGCGAAAATTCATGCTTCGCTGTTTGATGCGCCTTCAGCGGCTTGCTCCCCGTTTGATGCCTCGTCGACTGGCAACTGGACCGGAGGTGCTGGAGGGGCTGGAGGGGCTCTAGTTGGTTCTTTAGGGACGATTATTTCACCTTCTCTGGGTTTCCTTCCCCAGACCACATAACTAAATGGTCAGCTGATGACTGCAGCTTCCGCATGAATTGGCTTACATCTTGTTATACGCATGAACGCTGCGGTCGGAAAGAGACTTGCGAACATGCACGAGATAGACCTCGATCTCGTCTTTTGTCCAACTTAGCCCCTTGGTGAATAGCTGTAGACTCCAAGCCTGAAGCCCATCTAGATAGCACGTCTCGTTGAATCGGCCCAGCATCTTGAACTGCGGATCCTTAGGCCACGAGTTTATAGGAAGCTTGAAGACTTCTTCGTGTACGTCGACGAAGCCAGCATTTTCGTACCATCGCTTCAGCTTGTTGGCGATTCTCATAGGCTTCCCCACATTCATCGCCGCCTGATCTTGCGTCCGCACCCATTCTGCATACGGCCAATCTGATGTCATTGTTCCATCGTCACAATACACGGTTGGCATGATTTCTTGCGACTCCATCCAGCCGCCCGGCTTCAAGTGGCGGTATGATGTGGCGATGACATCCCGAAAATCCTCGAAACAGCCGAGAAGTATTCTGCTGTGGATGAAATCCATGGGTTCTAGCATCCAGTCCTCTTCGTTCGCGTCGTCGATGACAAACTTTACGTTATTGGGAACCCATTCGGGCTGGATGGGGGAGAGGTCTGTACCCGTCACCTGTTTCAAGTTAGAAGAGTAACGCGCAAGACTCTGACCAACCTACCTCTGCTTTAGGGAATTGGTTGCCTGCCATGGTTAGCATCTTCCCACGGCCAAAGTCTGCGATGGGTGCATACCCATTTCTATTGCCCACTTGCCGCTGCCAGTTCCAATGTCGAGTATTCGCCGGGGATCGTTCAGGGGCGCAAAGAAGTTGCAGCCCTTGAACAGCACCTTCAGGATCTCGAATTGCAGGTCCATACGTTCGATCTCAAACTACATTGTGCGGTCGGTGGTCAGCAGGGGGGCCAGCCGTGTGCGGAGCGGGGTCTCTGACAGTAGGAACGATAGGGATAGGAGCGGGATATACCTGGTCGTTGGGGAACGGGTATGCTGAATTGTAGTCAGTCAGAAAGCAACGGAATATACGGCGGAACAGACGTCCTTACAGCCGGCCTGGTAGCGATGGTAGGTCCTGCCATTCTCTCTGATGAAGTCGAATATGCTCATAGATACCGACTTGGTACTCCTATAGGGCGTGAGGACAGTCCATTACAACGAGCGCATTCGGGATACTAACGTGCCGTAGCTTTCCCCGCCATCAGAAGGGTCGGACTAGGTAAGGGCAAAAGGTTAGCCACCTCGAGTCGCGAGCGCATCGCGGCCATGGATCGGAGGTGCACACACGTCTGGTTCAATGATGGAGCTCGGGCTGGCCGGCTCGGCCGATGAAGGCGGACTCGTGTCGCGCGGCGCGAGAGCGATGGCCAGCGACATATCGTCGAAAGGCACTGTGGTGGTTGTTCCTGTGTCGAAGAAGACGAAATGGCACCTGGGAACGGGTGGATTCCATACACACAGCGCTCCTTCCGGATTGGGGACAGTCGGACAATCGATCCTCCCATCCTCCGCACCGCGATCACGAATATCCTGAAGAAAGCGGGAAGCCCTGCTCCATCCCGCATGAACACTCAGTGCTGTCTTTGTGCGCAGCGTCGCAGCCTGCAAGGAGCGTGAGTTCTCCGTTCCCCATTCCACGGCCAATTCACAGTGGATCCTTTGCATCGGGTGCGGCGTCCCAATACCGGCAGACTGGTGTGCTGGTAAGCAGGTGCTCCGACCGACTGGACTCAATCCCGATTGAGCGGCGCCCTCTTCAACGTCGTATCACGCCCGCAATTCTTGCATCGTCCACTATGCTGCCGTAGACAGGCATACAGGATCGTCTCGTCACCAGTTGGCCGTCGGTCAAATTGACATGGAGGCCTGACAGTCAGAAGCCGCAAATTTAGGATTCAGGGGTACGAACACACTACGAAAACTAGTCGACAATGTACGAGACGTATACGGGCAACCATGAGGAATCTGCGCAGCTTGTCTCACCTGTCGTATGTACATATCTATATGTGTATACATAACTATTTCACGTTCACGCATGTGTGTGAGGTAGCCCGTCGTCCATATGCACGTTCATAGATGGAGCACCGCAAGAGTTCAACGACAGACTAAGTAAAGGAACAAGGTCCATATCAATATAATTCATTGTGTTCGTTAGGTCGTTTCCATCATCTGGCGATAAATACGCCTTGGCCGTTGTATAACAGCTCCAAAACTACATTGAAATCGTCCTCTCTGCTTCGAGAGTGCATTTACTTCTCGTGAGCAGCGTGTCCACCCTTCTCACCAAGCTCTTGAGCTAACTTGCTCCCCTCTTTGAATGTTCCATCCGGGTTGCGCTTTTTCCCCGTCAGTTTCAAGGACCCTCGTCTTCTACCTCACCACTGGGACTTACGCCGTCCTTCTCGATCTGATGCTCGTGGGCCACATGTCCACCTTTGGCGCCAAGGTCTTTGGCTAGCTCAGAGCCCTTGGTGAAGGTACCGTCAGGATTGCGGTCGGGGTGCGACTGTTGCCAAAGTCAGTGAGAGTCAGTGAGCCGGGACAAATCACGCCTTGCCTCAGCCTCGACTTTAGAGCCGTGAGATGCCTGGCCGCCCTTGGAAGCGATCTCCTTGAGCTCATCCTTGGGGAGGTTGGCGAAGTTGGCGGGATTGGTGTCGGCCATGTTGTTGAAAGGTGTGATGTTGCGAGTAGGTTGTGTCGATTAATCTGAGTTCAGACAATATTGTAGTAGAAGATGCCGGGCGTGTGGGAGACGCAGAACTTGGAGGGAAGAATTTGCACTCTTATATCCTCATTTTCTTTCACCTCTGACGTCTGTTGCCTAGAGAACTTGAACACTCGTGTGACAACAATCGGGTTAGTTAAACACCCCTCAACGGCATTCCACATGCTAATCTTCTGCATCCTTCATCTGATTTGCCCTTAGCAAAAAACAAAGCCGTGCGAGCGTCGATACTGCCCACATTAGTCTGCCTGGGACGCGAACCTCCACATGCAAACCTGGAATGCATGTCAGATGTACGAAGTATCGTAACTGGCAGTTACGTCATTGCTAGAGCACGTACTCACGTGCAAGAGGCGCGAAACGCGAAACGCGATCTGGCTGAGAATCCCTGTTCGCGTCTTGCTGCCTAGCCATCCCATCCACCACCCTCTATAGTACGCACTCCTCTCCATCTCCACTTCTCCTCTTTCCGGCCCGCTGATCTCCAATTGATTTTCCATCTCCCACTCAACTGATCAAATTCGCTACCATGTCTCTCAAGCGCACGGCCGCAGCATCTGCCACCGATACAGCAAAGAAACCCAAAGTAAACGCTACCATAACTTCGTTCTTCGGCGCGCCCAAAACGAAGCCCAACCCTGTCATTGCTGCATTCGATAAAGATGCCTGGGTGGCAAAGCTTACCGATGAGCAGAAAGAGCTACTGAAATTAGAGATTGATAGCTTGCATGAAAGCTGGCTACCGCATCTCAAGGATGTGATAGTGAGCCCCAAGTTCTTGGAGCTCAAGCGCTTTTTGAAGAGCGAATTGGAGAGTGGAAAGACGGTGTATCCGCCAATGCAGGATGTATATTCCTGGTACGTCCGCCTAGCAATGGGTGTCCATTCGGAACCTAGAGCTTGAAGAAGGCGAAGCAGCTGACGAAGGCATCAGGTCGCGACACACGCCTCTCGACACCGTCAAAGCTGTGATTACCGGTCAAGACCCCTATCACAACCCCAATCAAGCTCACGGCCTCTGCTTCTCCGTGCGCCCACCGACGCCAGCCCCTCCATCTCTCGTCAATATCTACAAGGCACTTAAGAAAGACTATCCCGATTTCGAGAATCCGCCGGACAGAGGCGGTCTGCTGACACCATGGGCCGAGAATGGTGTGCTGATGATCAATACGTGTATGACCGTGCGTCGGGGGCAAGCCAACTCACACTCAGGGAAAGGCTGGGAACTTCTGAGTCAGAAGGTCATTGATACCGTAGCGAAAGTGCGGACGAATGGGGTCGTGTTTCTGGCGTGGGGCAGCCCAGCAGCACAACGGGTCAAAGGAGTGAACGCGGAGAAGCATCTCATTCTGAAAAGCGTGCATCCGAGTCCGCTTAGTGCACACGGGGGCTTCGTGAGTATTGCTAGGCTGTGATCGAGTGCATAAAGCTAATCAACATATAGTTCGATTGTGGGCATTTTAAGAAAGCGAATGAGTGGTTAGTGCAGCGGTACGGCAAAGGCGAAGAAATTGATTGGAAACTGAACGGTACGCCCGAGAAGACAGGCGCATAAACTCCTCGCGAATTACGATGATACTGTGGGGGCTCCTGGATTCAAGGCAAACGCACTTTCTCATATTGTAATCAGGCCTAGGGTTTTTCGATGGGTACAATGGCGTTGGACAGGCGCAAGGCAATCAAAACATGAGTAAATGGATGGCACCGAAAAGCTGAGTCGAAGCGATTGAGTATTTCAGTAGAAAACTAGCAACAGGAAGCTTGAGAATGTCGTCTTAGAATTTCGACTTAAAGCTTCAATGAGCATAGAAAACATTGCTCTCGTAGGGCTGGGTTCCTTGGGATCAGCTGGCCTCCTAGATTACTTCACGAGATGTGGGATGAAGTGACGAGAACGCGGTTACCATCGCGCGAGCACGTGATACAGGGAATAACCAGAGGTCTAAGCGCGTCATGACGTGAATGACTTGACTTACCTTGTGCGCAACACGAGCGTAGAGCCACATCTTGAGCACAATGCCTTTATCGCGATAAGCCACCACTCAACCTACCACTTACGGGATGGGTAGTCCAGCGAAGCGCCGCAAGAAAAATGACGGCTCAAGTCAACCAGTACGTGACTTGAACTACTTCTTCGCCAAGCAAAAGGAAGATGCTGCGAAAGCGAATGAATCGACGACCGCGAATGCTACGTTGGAAAAACATGGTGACCTAGAGCAAGGAAGTTCTATCTTAACGGATGAAGAGCTAGCAAGAAAGCTACAGGCAGAATGGGATCAAGAGGCCCAACAAGCAGCGACCGATCCACCACGCTCCCACGAGGACCTCAATGTGGAATCCGAGAAACCGGCGAAGAAGGACACCGCAAATCGCAATTACAATGTGTCCAGTGAGATAGATTCGGAACACGGTCTTACAGAGTTAGCTAAATCCGCTACGCTGAAGCAAAAGAGCACGCTCTCACTCCAGTCAACCGCCGCAGAAGAGGACGCTGTCTCCGCAGACATCCCTTTCAATCAAAGTCCGCTCGAATTCGAACCCGCGAAATATATACCAGAGCTACAAAAGCATTGGGCTGCGGAGGGAGGATGTGCGACATATGCGCTCTTAACGCGATGCTTTGTACTAGTTAATAGTACAACGAGTAGGATAAAGATCGTGGATACGCTCGTCAATTTTCTACGAACGCTCATCGAAGGGGACCCCGAGAGCTTGCTTCCAGCAGTCTGGCTGGCTACGAACGCCATATCACCTCCATATATTGATCTTGAATTGGGCTTGGGTGGTTCTGCGATATCCAAGGCGCTGAAGAAGGTGTGCGGGCTCGATAATGCGGGGTTGAAAACACTGTACAACAAATATGGAGATCCAGGGGATGTAGCGTTTGAAGCAAAGAAGAGGCAGTCGTACACGCTACGGAAACCAAAGCCACTGTCGATCCGGAGTGTTTTTGATTTATTGATCAAAATCGCAAATAGCAAGGGGCATGGGAGTGTAGAAGCGAAGCAAAGGATAGTTGAAAAACTGGTTCAAGATGCGAGGGGAGCAGAAGAGAGTCGCTATATTGTGCGAACTCTTGTACAAAATTTGAGGATTGGCGCGGTCAAAACGACAATGCTCATCGCGCTTTCACGGGCGTTCATACTCTCACGACCGCCAGACGCTGCCTTTGAAGCACAGAGCACAAAGGTTCTACAAAAGTTGAAAAAGGAAGACTTGACAGCACTGTACTCGAGGAACGAAGAGATTGTCAAAGCGTGTTTCGCCCGGCGCCCGAATTACAATGATCTGATCCCTACACTCATTGAAGTCGGCGTATGTGACGAGCTTCTCATCCGTTGCGGGTTAGCCGTGCACATACCTCTGCGGCCTATGCTAGGTTCCATCACGCGAGATGTAGGAGAAATGCTCGTAAAGCTCCAGGAGCGTGACTTTAGCTGCGAGTTCAAATACGATGGGCAACGAGCTCAGGTTCATTGTGATGAGAAGGGCAAAGTCACTGTCTTCTCGCGGCACCTGGAGGTGATGACGGACAAATATCCCGATCTGGTCACATTGGTACCCAAGATACGCGGTGAAAGTGTGTCGAGTTTCATACTCGAAGGGGAAGTCGTGGCCATCGACCGTGAAACCGGAGAACTGAAAACATTCCAGACCCTCGCCAACCGAGCCAGGAAAGATGTACTGATCGGCACCGTTTCAATAGATGTCTGTCTCTTCGCATTCGATCTAATGTATTTGAACGGCGAAGAGCTCCTTGACCGGCCGTTCAGGGAGCGAAGAAGTTTACTACGTAGTCTCTTCATCGAGATCCCGCATCACTTTACATGGGTCAACAGTCTAGACGCCACATCAGCAGACGTCGACACCGTAAAAGCGTTTTTCAAAAGCGCAACAGACATCAAATGCGAAGGCATAATGGTCAAAGTACTCGACAACGCTCCAAATCCCGACCTACAAGGCGACCCAGAGAATCCCAACAACAAAAACAACAACAATCCACCATCCGCACCCCCCACGCCCAAAAAACCCAAAAAACCCCAACAAAAAAACCCCCAGACCAAATCGAAAGACAACGATACCACCACCACCACCACCGACGAAGCCAAAAAACCCCCCGGAAGAAGAAAAGCCCTCCTCTCCACCTACGAACCCGACAAACGCCTCGACTCCTGGCTAAAAGTAAAAAAAGACTACGCCGCCTCCTCCGACACCCTCGATCTAATCCCCATCGGCGCCTTCCACGGCCAAGGCCGCAAAGCAGCCTGGTGGTCTCCGATCCTCCTCGCAGTCCGCAACGCCTCTACAGGTCAATTCGAAGCCATCACGAAATGCATGTCGGGCTTCACCGACGCCTTTTACAAGGCCAACCGCGCGAAATACGATCCTGATGACGCGGAGAATACGAACGTGTGCAGGAATGGGAAGCCGGCTTATGTGGATTATAATGGGGGTGCGGGCGTGCCGGATGTTTGGTTTGAGCCTGGAGAAGTGTGGGAGGTGGCTTTTGCGGATTTGACGTTGAGTCCGACGTATACGGCGGCGGTGGGGCTTGTTAGTGAGGAGAGGGGATTGAGCACGAGGTTTCCTAGGTTTTTGAAGGTGCGAGAGGATAAGAGTCTTGAGGAGGCGACGGATGCGGAAGAGTTGGCGGCGATGTATAGGAAGCAGGAGGCGAAGGTTGTCAATGAGGAGAGGAGCGATGGTGAGGAGTGAGGATGATTGTTGCCTTATTGAATGTTGCTCTGAAGCGATGTCCTGCTTGGGGACAACGATTGTCAACAATATCTAATACATGGCACGTGACTTTTTCTTTCCTTCTTGCTGATGAAATTTATCGACGAACAAAACCCAAACTTGGAGTCGTTATGGATGAGTGTTTTTGGAAACCTCTCATCTTCCATCAAAGGCACATATCTAGCCACATCACGTGCAGTGGCCGGAACATTGGAAAGCTTGAACCTCACTAGGAGTAGCGAAGCGATTGGGCTTGGTTGTGATACAGCCACACCTAACCGTTAATGGCTAACTGCAGCAGATCGCATAAAAATTCAAGAGCATGGAGCGGACCATATATTGCATTTGACTATTCAGCGCGTCCCCACCGGGGGGGATTGCGCGCCCAGCATCCGGCCCGCCATTTTCGTAACCAATGTTGAGCAAAGCCATGACTCAGAGGAACAAACATGAAAGCATGAGACATGACTCACGCCAAAACACATCTTCCATGACGATACCCATACCGCCAAAGCATAATAATCGTTAGGAAAGGTAGTTGTCCGAATGGGGTATCTAACCATGCTGCGCCGTAAAACCGAGCCCCACTAACTGAGGGAGAAGTCCGTATCTTTATCGAGCGTCCGACCGATGACACTGTGCGTGTTGCATCATAAATTTAGCTGGCGGCCGGAGCGAAGCGGGGGAGAGGGATGTGGTTGATCGGAATGGCATGGAGAGAACAGATGGACTTAGAAGCCGTGGACCTTGATGGTCTTTGCATCCAAGCCCAACCCCTCCTTCTTATCGGTCAAGAACTCCTGAACATCCTTGCGCTGGTCGCCCTGCAGCTGGATCACCTCGCCCATCTCCGTGTCGGTAACAACGGTGCCATTGCAGGCAAACTTCTTCTTGATGACTTTGAGGATCTTCTTTTGGTCGAATTTCTTGGGGAGCCCTTGCACCGTCGTCAACGTCTTACGACCATTGCGTTCTGCCGGGAGTTAGCGACGCGTGCCCTGCGTTGAGGTTGAGTTGGAGGGGAGGGAGAACAGAAGAGACATGGGAGAAAAGGCAACAGGCGAGGCACTCACGTTGGATACGGATGTGGATGTAATTCTGACTGGTGTTCTTGACGTCGCCCACCGAGTCTTCAGCCTCGGCGAAAGGGTCAAAAGACTGCAAATTTTGTATTCCGGTTGTCATATGTGTGGGTGAGGAGTCCTCTGCTAAAGCGCGGTTGTGTACTGTTCTTGCTGCTTTATGTAGAGGAGCTTTTGACGCTGGGGGTTATCGTGATGCGGCTGAGTGGAGGAGTGATGGAGTGGGAGAAGGCTGGTGAGGCGGGGAACCTTTAGCTTTAGGGCAGGTGGCGGAGCCGGAAAGGCCAAGCCGCTAAGGCCATTTTTAGATTAGCCATCAAGTCAATCAATAAACATCATCTCGTTGGTCGATGGGAATACTTTGGTAGATGGGATTCTTCTTGTTGCTATCATTTTGGGTCCTCCATGACGCATCCTGTCACCTTTCTGCCGTTGTTTTTGGCCATTGTGGTGCTTGTACCGTGATCCGCCACCAAGAGTTTGTTTCACCAGTGACTTTCCCGGTGGTGCGACTCATTTTCTTCGTTGCCTCGTAACTAAGGCAAGCAGCTGTTGAAACGAAACTCAACGTGCCTCCGTTGCGTAATTATGTACCATGGTATCGAGATCTCTGTTCTTGTGTCAGCCTTAAGCCCCACCTCAACATTCCAGTTTTTCCCGAATAGACCGACTTTACCAAATGCGAAACTCGATATAAAGCTATGTACCACATTCTTGAGTGAGTCTGTGCCTGTAGCTATGTTTCGGCGACAACACTAGAGTGCTGGTGACCACAAATAGTACTCCGTACGCTCTGATCACAAGCCAGTCCGGTAACGAAGAGAATGTTATACAGATCCCTCCCTCGATAACATCGCCACCCTCTGAAGCTCCAATTACTTCAACAGAATGTTAATTGTCATACATACATTTAGACAAAATTCAACAGCTCATAAATCCTCGTAGACATCTACTAGGGGATGGAAACGAGAAGAGAATACCAATGGCATACGTGTAACATGGACTTGCCCCAGAGTCTATTCTGCTTAGAGTGGTTTGTGTCGACTTCGCAGGAAGATGACTGATCTTTGTAACACGAGTTCAGCGACGTACTAATCGTTACTATGGACAAGAATGAAGCACAATATTCCAGTACCCCATTTTCCACTCTCTGTAGAGCTCGTATTAACATTACTAGTGCCTCAATCCCGTCTATCAAGCAAATACACAACCCAAGCCAAAATCCAGCACCAACCTGACTACTACAAGCCCGTCAACGTCTCACTGAACCCCAACACGTCCTACACTAAAAGACGACCCTCCTCATCCCCACGACACAAAAGTCTCGCCTCCCCAATATCAACCCGCCTAATCCTAACATCCACCACATGAAAGGCCCGAGTAATCCCCTCACCCCCACGTATCATCTGAAAATACGACAACCTCGCCTGCACCAACCCATCCTCCCCAACCCGACACTGAAACGTATTATCCCTCCCCCACCGCTCCTCCATTCTCAGAACCCTCGCATTCGCCTCCCCAGCACACCGAAACGTATCCACAATCCCAAACTCCAACATAGGCAACCCCTCCAAGCTATCCTCATGCGACCCCAACCCCAAAACCCGCTCCAACCCACCCCCAAGATCTACCCCAGAAACATCCGGCACAAAAATAATAACCACATACACATACGTAGACTCACCGTACCCAGTTCTCCTCAACAACCCCGCAACACCAGCATTCTGCTGTGGAAAAAGCCGAAACGACATCTCTCTCATCCCCACTTCCACCCCCTCCCCAGGAACAGGAGCCCGAAACACCTCCACATCAACCAAGAAGTCCGATTTCCCGCCAACAAGACAAGCAAGAAGCGAGGGATGCACCCCGAACACGCTCTTCTCTCGAATGACCTCGTTACGCAACCAATGGTATCCCGTGTCCGGCTCGAGGAACGGTCCGATCCACGATATAGCTTCGTGAAGCCATGGCTTGGTGACTTTGAGATAGTATATAGTATCTCTCGAACGGACGAGCGGGATGCTGCGGGGAACAAAAGGGTGGTTCCATTGCAACTGTGTTGCCTGCGAAGTTAGTTCCGGTTCGGGCTCAAGCGCTATTAGTATTTTCGTCCGGCCTTTAGATTTCAAGGGGAGAATGATTGTTTCTATGGCTTCGATACCGATTCCTTTGACTAGAATGTCGACGTAGTGGGGGGCCTTGAAGATGGAGTCTTCGCGGGCGAAGGTAGGGTAGAGGGCTGTGTGGAGGGATTTGATTGGGTAGAGGGGGCCCATTCCTTGGACTTTGTCGGGGCCTTAGGGTTGCGGCATGTGGATGTAGATGTAGAATACAGTGGTTTGGTTTTGGGCGAGGGTGGTGGCTTGGGCGTTGCGGCTGGTGGCGAGGTTGAGGATGTTATAGATGCCGGAAGGTTCACGGATGGCGGCAAATTGATGGCATTCGTGTTGGTGCTTTTCGATCTTGGGAGGAGGGGTTTAGTGATGGGTGGTGTTGGGGAGAGAGAAGAGGGGGGAAAGGCAATGTAGTGTAGCTGGAAGAGGAGAGGTACCTACCCATTGTTGTGACTGACACAGTCTAGAGCAATAGCTCTCAAAATGACACGCCTGGCAGGTGATCTTGGGTCCAGCATGGGGGCGACCGCAGCAAGCACATTGGTCATGTATGGGGAGAATCTCCCCAGTGCTGGGCTGATTGGCGGGCCCCGTTGAGGTCATCGTGTGGGGAGGTACTTGAGGTTGTAGAGAAAATTTAGGTTGGCAATCATGTATGGCAGTGAGCGCTGCAAGCAGTGAAGTTGTATCAGTGGGGCTGTAGGGAAACGAAGGACCTGTGATACGTCATTCACCGGGCGTTTGCATTGAACGAGATTTTAGCCCTCATGATGTTAGTTTGTAGGTGGTATGCTGACTTCACCTTGTCAGTGATATATGTGCTTGCATGGCAGTGACTCGTCGGATGCTAGGCATATTAAAGGATGATGAGTGAGACAGTACTGGTGGAAAGGTCAAGTAGGAGGTGGATTGGACGGCACACGCGTTTCTCAAAATCGCACTCGTCAGTCACCAGAAACGTTGGTACTTGTAAAAGCATTCCGCTACCCACAACGGGACCTCATCATCCCTTCCCTTCAACGACATTTTGCCACCCCAAGAACCACAGCGACTGTCCTCTGAAACATAATTCATGTATTGATTGTATTGTTATTCTCCGAGCATGCAAAGAGACGTAATAACGCCGATTAGAGACAAAAATGTGTGGGTATTGAACATAAAACTAAAGCAAACGCCATAGAGCAAAGCCCGTGTCTGTAAGCATGCAAAATGCAAAATGACTGACCCAGAGCCATGATCCCACCGCTGACGCCATGAGATACCTGTCATCAAAAAAATAGGCCGTTATACCGACCCCCATGGCCACCCACATCGTGAAGAATGAATCATTGAAACTCAATCATAATAGAAAGGCTGGGGTAAAGATGCTGGATGAACTTACATGCAATGTGCAACTGGTGGAATTAACCACTGAAAGCAAACCGGCTAAGATTGAGCAATGGTTTGCGTGGGGAGCATATGCTATCATCATCGCTGTCAGGGACGATGAGCTCCTCGCTACCCCGAACTTCTTGATGAATTGAACCTGTGGCCTTTTGAGGGGTCGATGATTCGATGGGGCTACTGGCAGGGACCATAACTTCCGCCTCCATCGTTGCCCATGCAGAATCTTCAATCAATCCATCTTTGCCGTCATGACGTGAACGCGACTTGCGTATCGGTGATGTATTCACAGCCACCTTTTGTGACTTGTGCACTACACCTTGGGATAAATTAGAGGATAGCGTGCGCTTAGGTGGCATCGTCGGACGTACAGACGTAGCGGTTTCCGTGCTAGGCGTGGAGAAAGGCGACCCGGAATTGTACGAGAATTTTGAGCGGAAGGCTCCAAAATCTTTCGAAACACCTGGATTGTGTGCTGCTCCAGATTCAGGAGTTCCATATGACGTTGCTGGAGTCAGTACGCCTGAGGTTTGGGAATCCTGCGAGAAGCTAACAGTCGGAGTTGAGAAGATGGATAATTGCGAATCACTACCCACGCTGGACCTGGAGCTTTCCTTGAAGACCTTCATCTTCTTCTTAGGCTGAGACAAGGCTTCTTCAATGTCGGCCAGCTCCTTCATTTCGTCTTCAATGGAATCATCGGAAGGCAATTCAAGACTGCGCCTTGACTTCTTCTTGGACTTGTGGGTTGGACGGAGCGATGGGCTGGATTCTGCTGCAGATGCGGCGAAGAACCGGCTTGTTGTAACACCCTCATTGCCGGTGTCATTAAGGAGAACGGAGTCAGTGTACAAACGATGTCGTTGGGATAAATCCGGAGCAGTTCGTGGTGCTGTGAAAGAGTCTGAGATGGCTCTCCTTGCTAGCTGAGGAGCAGTCCTGGGTTGTGACTGGGAGTTCTGTGGCACCGGGACCGCCTCCCAACCACGATTGTTCCGATGCTGCTCTAGCAGGTTCTGCTGACTGGGTGAAGGCGTGAATAGATTGATGTCCAGCTCGGCCAATGGCACCCTCTTCGGCTTAAAGAAGGAATCGATAGGCTTCCCATGCTTGCCTATGGGCGTCTGGGTGGTGTTGGTCACAACACGTTCTGGCCTCAAAATCCTATCGCTTGGGAGAACCTTGGTTTGAACGCAGAGTTGCTTCTTCGTATGCGGGTGTAGATCTCCTCGGGCGACTCCGAAGGCAAGATTGGCAGGCACCTCTTCACCAATAAAGGCCATATCAGCAGCGTTCATGCCATCTTCGAGGGCGGTCAAGTTGACCAGCTCTTTGGATGATGGACAATACACCCATTGGTAGAGGAACGTCTTCTCGGCCTGGTAGAAGGCTTCGAGGTAAGCGTTTGGTATCTTGAGCTTAGCGTCGAATTGGGCAGCCTTGACGAGGCGCTCCACCGTCTTGTGCTTGCGCAACATGCGATAGGCTGTCTTCAAGCCCATGCCTCCAATACCGGGAAGGTAGTCGCAGCCGCTCAGGATGGCCATCCGTCTGAAGTCGGCGTCGGACCACCCCGCCAGACTCACTTCTCGGCAGGCGGTGAAAAGGTTCCGGTTGACCTCGACACATTCGCCGTACTTGTCCAGCTTTGTGATCAGACACTTGGCGCCAAAGACCAGCAGATCGGAATCCTCGGACAGTATGCCGTCGATGATGCCCTTGCGCTCCAGGTAGACAAGCTGAGAGTCAGCCTCGTAAGGAGCAACGACGTAGCGAATGTTGTGGTGCTTCAGCTCCTCGATCAGCATGCGGGCCATTTCCGGGGTCACGTCAACGGCCTTCTGCAGCTCCAGATGTGCCTGCGATACCTTGCCGAGTTTCAGAAGCTCGAGTCCCAGCGCCTTGCTCTGCTGTCTCCGTGCCGCCCGCTCTTTCTCGGTCCCAGCCTTGCCCGGGAGATAGTCGCCATCGAAGACAATGTAAGGCTCAACGCCGAAGTGAACGAGCATGCGAACACGGCTCATGGCAAATTCGACGAATCTTTACGTTTGTCAGCTGTCATTCGGGCGCTTGCATTGCGTCACATACTTGGTCGTCGGCTTGTCCAGGGCCAGGTCAATGGCGCAGGCAGCCGTGCCGCGATGAAGCCATCCATAGGCGTCAACACCAATTGTCTGGCCAGAAAATTTCTGCAGACTGCACGGTTTCTGGATCGATTTCAGCAGCGGGAGAAGGCCTGGATAGATGCGAGTCAGCTTCTGTGCTTTGTTGTGTCCATGTATATCACAGTATCATTGCATCATACGTACCGGAGATGCCCATCTTGCCGTTGAACGCGCGGCTGTCCAAAACAAAATGGCGAGGACGATTCCACTATCGCATTGTGTTGTTCGTGGGGGTTGGAGGGTGAGGTGGAGTTAAATAGTGGCAATGATGGAAGAAGAGCGTCGTTTGGCGCGTGTGCATGGACAGGTGAAGGTGAAAGTCGACGCGCTTGATATTATGTCCGACGCAATTTACTATTATCCTCCTCCACCACCCACCAGCGTTTGCTCAAGAGAAGCTCGCATTCTGCTTCTTATTCAACCACAATATACCCACGTATCGAACAATACCGTCCAGAATGCCCGTCACTGTCAGCAATCGCCTCGGCAAGGTGCAAAAACACATCGCCAAGAAAAAGGGCAAGGGCGCCGCACTTCATGAATATAGCCGTGACAATCGGAGACTCCAGAGCGCTGCGCAGAGGGACGACAAGCTGAATCGCCTCTCAGCTTTGCGCGAGAAGCAAAACCGCACATACCGTACGCGCGCACACCAGACACAGTCAGAAACAAACAAACACACATTCATCACAACTAACCATGACAGTCCTCCGCATAAAGTCCTTCCAATCCTACACAACCGAGCACACCTCCCCCCTCAGCATCCCCGACATCCAAGCCATGATTGAAGACTACCTAGGCCGCGACGACGAAGAACTCGCCACTCTGCAATCCTCACGACGCTCCGGCCGCCCACCAAGCACCCGCGAGACACTGCTCAAGCAGAACCAGGCCGCAGAACAAGGCGAATACGCAAGCGGCTTCTGGGTGCCAGACCTCGGGGATCGAGACAATCTTGACAAGCTAAAGAAATGGGACGGAAGGTGGAGTAGTTTAGCGACGCTGAGCTTTGTAAGGGTTGCGAGTCACGGCGTGAGGAAAGAATCTAGTTTTCCGCCAAAGGGCTTGTCGTGAGCATAAATCACCCCTGCGTATCTCCCATACATACATATATACATACATACACACGCACTTGGACACACCACGTCGAGGAACGACAACCGCGCAGTAATGAGGAAGAACAGCGCATCACATTGTGGACGAAGAGAAAAAGCTAGAATATACGAATTTACAAGCCCTATCACCGCTAGTTATCCGAATCCTCCTTTTTCCCAAGACGCCATGAACTACTTCCCCAGTCGTGAACCCGCCACATTCCCAATAGATCACGTCACGTCATGGTAGTGGTCAGTGCCTCCATCTACGGATAACCCCCATCCATCAGTCACTCAACACATCACATCGTTGCCGGGGAAGAACTCACCAGTTTCATCCTCATCTAGCACCACCTATCACCGACGTAGAGAATGTAGACGGTCCAGGAGACAGCCTGTAAGTCGACGGCAGAGGAATCGGCACCGACCGCGTGGAACTACGTGCAGATGGCAAAATAGTGCCGTCCGTATTGATGGAAGTCGAGGTGCCCGTCTCAGCTGTAGACAGCGAGATGCGTGACCGTGTGGACACGAAGGAAGAAGTCGAAAGCGGTTCCCAGATGGTTGTCAGTGTAGGGAAGACGGGCGTGGGAGGGAAATTAGTCGGGCTAGGGGGAATGAAAGATGGACTGAAGGTTGTTTCGGAAATGAGTGTGGGAATCGGATAAAGGTAGCCCGATGTATCTGGTCCAGACGATGATGAAGACTTTACTGTGCTGGTATTGTTGCTGGTACTGGAGCTGGAGCTGGAACTCAACGGTTCCGTTACCGTCCCGATGGTTTTGGTGTTGGTTTCTGAACGCGTCGGAGGGGAGGTCGAAGGGAATACCGAGGTGTTGCTTGCGAGCGTGGAAGTAATGACCGTGGTAATCACCTCAGTGCTAAGCAGTGGCGTTCGGGAAGCCGACGAAGTGGAATTACCACTACTCGTTACGAGCGTTACTGTCGTTGTGACAGATAAAGTAGACGAGAGGAGGGATCGCGTGGTCGTAGCTGGTGTGAAAGTACTACTGCTACTGCTACTACTGCTACTACTATTCACAGACAACGAGGAACTAACCGACGGAAGAAAAGTCGACTGGTTAACCAACGGTGTGCTAGTTACCAGCGTGAAAGTAGACTCGTCGCTCGACGGTGACGTGGTGGTGGATGGGAGAGGCGTGTAGCTATATCCTTGTTCCGAAGAGGTGGTGGGAATCTCCACGCTGGAAGAAGACGTGTATGAGATTGTGGAGGAGTTGGCACTGGGTTGGGGCGTGTAGGAAGGTATGGGGTTTGCGCTTGTGTTTGTGCTTGGGATGGATGTGTGTGTCCATTTAGAGGTGAAGAGGGTGAGGGAGGGGAGGGTTGTGTTGAAGGGGCCGGTGGGGACGATGGGCGGGAGTGTGTCTGTGGGCCAGGGGGGGTTGGTTTGGGTGAGGCTGGGGGTGAAGATGGTTCCGTCGGTGTTGGTGGTGTTGGTGGATGAGTAGGGGGGTGTGGGGGTTGAGACTGTGGAGTTGCATGGTGTGGGGGATGTTGGCGCTGGGTTTGGAGATGTTGTGTTGCCACTTGATAGTGGTGATGAAGATGACGGTGACACGGTTACGGAACTGCTGAGGGTCGTAGAGTTGAGTATGGTTGTTGGAGGAGCTGGGGTGCTTGATGATATGAGGTTGGTAGAAGTGGTGGTAGCATTGAGCGTGGTCGTGGTAGCATTGGGTGTGGTCGTGGTTATGGAGATGGTAGATGGTGGTGCTGTTCCTGAGCTTGTCACTGTTATCGTACTGGTGCAGGGCGTGGTGCTATTGACCCAAGACGGTGCTGGTTTCGATTGAGTAAAGCTAGTTGAACTGCCGCCGGTATTCGTGGACCATGGCGCTGTACCCGGGCTTGAGTACGAAGGAGTACTGCTGGAGAATGAGCTCCCCGACGACAAGGGTGGATACGGCGGTGGTGAAGGGACGACTGAGCTAGTTGGAGTGCCGGACGTTTCAGTGCTCGAGCTGTTAGTCTGAGAAAACGATGGAGTTGGTTGAGAAGAGCTAGTGACATTGAACGATGTGACCGATGGGGGTGTGCTGGAGAGCGAAAGCGAAGTGGTTGCCGATGAAACACTAGGAATAGTCGAAGATCCAGAGCAAGGAGTCGTGCTGTTGGGGAAGATCGGAGGAGAGCTCGACAAGATAGAAGTAGATGCAGTGCTGATGGATACTGATGTATACGACACGTCTGTACTCAACCTCTTGGATGATGTTCCAGTGATAGGGAAGCTTGTCAGAGTACCGATAGTCTCAGTGAACGTAAGGGATCCCTAGATACACGTCAGTCATCTGTCGATAATTTGGTAAAGCTGAGACTATCCATACCTCAGTCGAAAGCGCACTGCTCGTGAATTCAATGGACGTATATCCTGGCGTTGTCTCGGATTTAATGTAACTTGCAGATGGCGTATATGACGGAGCTGTCGGAAGTTCAGAATAAGTGCTGTAACTCGATTGAAAGTCCTTGGGGACATGGTCTTGTTAAAAAAACATCAGTCTTGTTTCCACTAGAAAAGCAAAACACGTCTGGTAGGAACAAAGCGACGCCTTTGACGATACCAAACAGCAGTTTGGAATAGAGGAAACTGCTTACATGGCAACTGCTCCGCGCCAGTCAAGGCCAATACCCCTCCCAGTGCGGCGATACCAGTAAGTTTCATGACGAATACCCAACACCAAACACTGCCGTCAGATAGCAGAATAAAGGAAGATTGAATGGGACAAGCGAACGAAGGTCCGACAGATACACTTTCTACCTGAGCAGACTGCTGTTTGTGTGGTGGTCTTCCTCATGCTTATAAGTGCTCGGCAGCGTGGTACAATACTATTCCATCAGGAAAGACACTAATTGAGTGATTGCCTGTATCCGTAGGTACCGTACACAAAGACGCAAGACGGGAGCCTTGCCTCCATGATCCTCATGCGTAGGACATCTGTATTGCCTCTACTCAAGGTGCGATTTTCGACATCGATGGTTGCCTACCCGATGTAGCGAGTAGAACTAGATGTTTTTGTGCTTGTGAAGAATGAACCAACCCGAGCAGCAGTGTGAATAGTGAATCCCTTCTAAAATCTCTAGATGGCTTTTCAGAACAACAAGTTGTTTTCCAGTAGCGATGCTGGAAGTATCGGTAGTGCAACATGGGATGAGTGACCCTAGATAAGATACAAGAGTAGCGTTGTACCGTAACGCCCCCCTCCGCCTACCCGTTGTGCAAGTCATGCTGAATTGAATGTGATAGACTCAGCGAGTATTGGCATTACCCAGCCTACCCGACTCGAGACTTCCAAATGCAGGCCAAACCAGACCACTGGGCCCATTAATGATATTGTATCATCCATTCCGTCAATTTTGAAGGTGGTTGTACGCGGTGCACTGCGTTGATGGAAAACTTGATATCCGGGTATATGGTCGGTATGATACCAAGTGATCAGGAATGGACTGACAGACGCTCTCAGATGCGGCTACATATGCAACGCAGCTAGCCATTGCGCCTTTCTGCGAAACTTCCCGTGGGAAAGCATGCTGTGAAAACCCACCAATCCCTTTGAGATGGATTCTGAGCGGGCTGGTATGTAGACGACTAGTTCGTCCCGTCAGCGGAAGTTATGTATCTAATTATCTATGTATGTTGGCCTTCCTTGTCGGAGAGTCGGGGAACTGCCTAAGCTGGCATCGTAATCCTTGTTGGGTCGCAAATTACCTGTATTAATGAAGCTCGGGACCCTGTCTGATGGTAGCATCCACTGTACGACTATACGAAAACAACGGGATAGATATGGTTATCAAACGCGATGATATTTAGCCGGTTAGATAGGTAGAATAGATTCATCTCTATGAAGATCCCGAGGGGCTCCAGATCGAACAACAATGTGGAAAGGTTGCCGACGGGCTACGGTAGCTAGAGTGTCTCGTGGAACGTTGGAGATTGTGAACAACAAACTGGATGCTGAACCGTGACGGGAACATCTGAACAACAAGTAACAATCTCCCATAATCCTGGAGAAGCTACTGAAGCGTAAAGTGCGTCTATTGAAATTGGGTACCAGATGTCAACCTCCCTCACTAGTCCCTTTCCCGAACCCCCTCAACTGGTAGCAAGCTTCTGAGGTCATGGGGGGGGGGGGGGGGGGGGGGGGGGGGGGGGGGGGGGGGGGGGGGGGCGGCGGGGGGGCGGGCGGGGGGGGGGGGGGGGGGGCGGGCGGGGGGGGGGGGGGGGGGGGGGGGGGGGGGGGGGG
>JAFISD010000287.1:0-32131 GCA_022560085.1 Helminthosporium solani | reverse complement strand
CCTAGTTTAACTTCTAGGGGGCTTACCCCCCCCCCTAGGGCCTCCCTAGCTCTTAATAATTAGCTAGGATAAGGAGGTTAACTAGCTTACTATAGAGCTTCTTTACGTAAGTATAGCACGTCTAAAGCTCTATAGAGGCTAGAGCCTCCTTACCCCCTCCCTCTACCTTATTAAGGAGGTACTACACTACTATATAGTACTTCCACGTAGCCTAAAGAGCGTTACTACTTATATCTCTATACACTTAGAGCTTAAGAATTAAACTTATAGCGTAGTCCCCCTTAATAAGGGCCTTTACTAACTTTAAGGCTATAGCTAAGGCTTAGTTAGGGCTATACTATAGTAAGCTTATAGAATATAATATTACGTATTACTATACTTTACTTATAGTAGAATATAAGAGTACCCTAAAGCGTAGACCTAGCACCTTACTCTACCTACTATATAATCAAAGCACTCCCTAAAGGAGCGCCCTAATAGGGTAGAATAAATATAGCCTAAGTAGGGCTACGTATAGAGGGCGCCCTTAGGCCTACACCTTAGGGTGCTCGTAGGAGCAACCCCTATAATATTAAGGTAAAGCGGAGGGGTCCTTAGAGCTAAGGATAAGGACAAGGACGAGGGCGCGGGCGCGCGCGAAGCCAAGCGCAAAGCGCACTGCTTAGTAGTAGTAGTAGTGGTAGTAGTAGTGGTAGTAGTAGTGGCGGTAGTAGCGTGGCGCACCTTGGCGCGCGCGCGTGTGGTAATCTTTATCTTAGACTATATTAGAAGCATTAGCTAGTGTAGCAATAAGCGCGTAGAGCGTAAGGATAGCAATAGGTTAATTAGTATATATATAAGGGTTATTTTAATATATTTTAGTAAAGTATTAGAGTTAGTAGGTAGTAAGCTATTATACTAAGAGCTATAAATACTCCCTATACGTAACTTAAGTAAGCTCTACAAGCTCCCTACACGTAATTTAGTACTTACTAAAATTATATAATAACTATTACTAGGTAATAAAGGAAAGCTTAGCGTAGGGGCTTTATAGTAATTTTATTTATTCTATAATATAGGTATAACGTACGCTCTTATACTCTTAGTTAGGCTTAGCTTAGTAGCCTAAGCCTTGCCTAGGGGGTGTGTCGTATAAGGCCTACCTAGAGCTAATTACGTAATTAGCTCTCTAAGAGCGTATTAAGCTAAGCTTAGCTTAGCTTAGTTCTCTTGTATAGCTTAGAGGCACTTTTCTCTACTTTCCTTTGTATATAGTCTTATCTAATCTAAAGCTCTTACAGCTTTAGTGATCTGCTCCAATAGATTACCCGACCTTTGGTTCCAGAGCTCTATTTCCTCCCACACCTTGTATTTACAAGGTGAGACTACGATTTTGTTCGTCCCAAGTAGAATCTACAAACCAGTAACTAACTATTATATTTAGTCTAGTATTTGTTTACATCTACATCAAGCGTACGACGCCGCATGTCAACATGCATTTTTCGCATACCAGGAGGCCTTATGAAGTGCAATCGGGCGACCTACTATGTCGAAGCCATACCCATGGCTATCACGTTCACTGCGCTGAAACCCAGGACCTTTTCTTTCAGACTTATGAAGATGATGATATTTATTCACAACTCAGCGAAGCGATACTGTTATTTTGACGCCTGAACGTATAGCTCCAAAGTTCACGATATGCCTCCATGCAATGAAAACACCCGTGACGGAACCCCAATTCAATCAGTCTCGTGAATCGAAAAAGCCCCACTAGTCTCGCTCAAAGAACCTCCAACCTATCCACCTCCCCATACCCATTATACGCCACACCTCTAAAATTCCACTCGACTTCGTCCGGGGCTTTCTGGCTATTGCCACTTCTATCAGTCGCACGGCTCCATATCCTCCTCTCTTTGCCTTTCTCCACCTTTACCCTCGCTGTCCACAGTGCCCACGCCCACTTCAATTCCACTGCACCTTTGTACTTTTCTTTTATGCTGTCGTCTTTTAGAATGCAAGCGCACGTCCAAGTCTTCCCCTCATCACCGCTAACTTCAACCTTGACAATCGGTCCATCACTCCCACTAGGCAATGCGTATCCTTTAACTTGAACCATGTGATCTTCATCGACATGAACGGTTGAGTTCGGTGCCGGGATACCAATCACAGAGTTGACGGGCATGTCCTGCAACGCATCAACACGATCCCACCATGTTTCTGCTTCCTCCTTTGTGCTCGCTTCTGGAGGGAGGATCTTGTAATCATGTCGCTGATAGTAATTAATTGACTCTTGGGATTGCACTGTAATTCGGTCCAACCACTTGACACTCCTTGCCCCTGCAATCCCCGGCGTAACCACACGAACAGGAGCTCCATGGTTCGGCGGCAATGGTTCACCATTCATCTCTAGCGCGAGCAGGATCGAAGCCTTGGGATCCAACGCGCGAGATAACGGGATACTTGCGCCGTACCACTCGTCGTCTTGTGTAGGGGTTTGGAAACAGGAGAATGCTACGTGAGCAGTTTTCTTGTCGTCGACTTTCACACCGGCTTTATTGAGGATGTCAAGGAGGAGAGGACCGGTCCAGGCGCAGTTCATGACGGCGCCATCAAACCAGTCGATCCCTGAAACTTCTTTGAATTTGGTACGCATAGTGTGGCGGCGGTTGCCGGCACATTGGAGGGCGCATATCACCGTATGTTGGGGAAGGGATTTAAGGTCATCTATAGAGAGGGTAAGTTCCTTATGCACAAGGCCATAGATGCTGACGCGATGGGTTGATGCGCTGAGATGTGGAATGGGGCCATGGTTGCGGTCGTAGGCTTGACCATGTCGAGTAATGAAGCTACATATGTTATCAGATGGACAGGTAATGGATTGGAGATGAGATTGGGGATACCTTGAAACTAGTTCGTGGAGCTTTGGTTCGCGATTTAGAGGTTCCCGTACAGAATATTCAAGCTATGCGATGACATCAATTTCAATGTCGGTTTACGCATAACACTGCATGTGCGAAGGGAGAGTAGATACGCACTTTAACCATCTTGGTTTCCGCTCGCGGCTAGCGAAGGCCCTCGTGAGTTAGAAGAAAGGACAGGATGAACAAGAAGCGCAATGGTCACGATGAGTGGGGCTTAAGAATAAACAAGAACAAGGTAATGAAAATGATTACATGGGCAAGATCAACTGCATAAAGTTAATCTTTAGTTAGTTGTGATGTGTGGAGGTGTTGCTTGTCAGGGAACCGGCAAATACTGGTCGAACGGTGAAGCTCAATAGGACAATCGCGGGTAGCTGCGGCCATGGCAGGGCACGTATGGAAACAAAGGGCCGGGAAACGTGTGGCTTGAATTCAAGACGCAGGTGACATAGTTATTTGTGACATTGGTGAAGTGGCTCCAATCGGATGTGTGTCTGTAACGTAATGTGGTACGAGCTCATTTGTGGTAGCAGTCGAGACTACGCATTTACTACTGCGCAGCCGGCCCTGGTGTTGTGTGCTCCGGGAACACGCATGACTGCAAAGGGGTCACCGAAATGGACAAAATCACCGGCTTGTCGCAGTAGAGCATGCCAAGAATACCTGTGCCTTACTTGGCCGTTGGAGTTGATGTTGTGGAGACTTGTATTTTTGCTATCTATGGTTTATCATGCACAAGCCAAAAGTGTGGAAACCGGACGGAGCATTCCAAGGTGCTTTTTTCCTTATGTGAATAGAAACCTGCCCTTTCAACGCCTTGCATGCTATGCTTATGCTCATAAACCTACGTATATCACTTTCTTTTCATCATTACATTCAGTCCGCCCCAGGGTGGATCTGCGCATCTCTTCATAAACCCAAACTCTTCCTGACGTTCTTCCTTACAATATCCTCGTACTCCGTCCTTTTCTCTCTCCACATACGCGCTGCATCCACATTTGCCGGGCTCTCGTCGTTCGGCTCTGCCAGCATACTCATGACGCTTATAAGTATCTTCTCCACACTTTGTATAGGTGACCAGCGTTCCGAGGCTTTCTCGTAGTGATGCGGATCGTCGCCGGGTGGGTGGAGGATTGATATGCAGACTTCACCATTCGAATACACTGTTCACGAGTCAGCCCCTGCTCTTATCTCGTGCTCCAAGCCCCATGACTCTTCCCGTACATTCCGGCTCAGCATCTTCGTTTCCGGGTGCTATCCAGCATACGTACCATTAGGATGCCACACATCCACCAAAAACTTCATCTTTGGCGGCGCAAGCGGGTAATCTCTCGGAAACTTGAGCTCGGCAGGGAACACGCCGCCTTCGAATGGGGTACCTTCGGGACCCTGGATTAGGGCTTCCCAGAGAAACATATCATCCTCGGTCACAGGTCCGGCAGTGATGCCTTCGGGCGGATCGGAAGAAAGTCCTTTGTATTCTTTAAACAATCGTTTCGAGGCTGACGCAGCCATGGTGGGCGGATACGCGGAGGTGCAGAGTAGGGCAGTCTCGAGGTAATGCAGGGTTTCCTAAAGGACGGCGGGAGTTGCGGGTGTGCTTGAAAGCAGCGTGCGCACTGTCGGTATATGCTCGAATGAGGGAGGCGTACGGTAGTGCAAGCTTTACAGCTTTCACGAATCGGTTTGGCGGGTGTTACTTCGTAGTCTGTTGAATACTGCGTAGATGATTGCGCGGACACGCGGGGAATTCCATTTGGTGAGCTAGCGCACGGTCCAACGCTTTCTTGTATGAAGTACTTCGTCACATAGGATGAGACTCAGCATTGATTGTTGTTTGGTTGAGACAAAGGCAAAGTTGATGATGATTTGAACAATAATCTGATTGAGTCGGTTTAGGCTTAAATATATGCTTACAAATATTGAATACACCAGTTAGTGATACAGAGTGAACTGTCTCGTCATGTGCTCTTAGAACCAGTCACCAAAGTCAAAGTCTCCACCGCCTCCTTCTCCTCCTCCTCCTCCTCCAGAGGATGTACCTCCATCCCCACCGCCTTTTCCTCCACCCCAGAAGTCATCGTCGCCCTGTCCCCAAGGATCTGATTGCTGGCCCCAAACATCCTCACTCTGTTGACCACCGACTTGTTGGTCAGGCGCAGAGTATGGATCTGCACCTTGTGGAGACTGTGGAGACTGCGAATCGACTTCCTGGCTTCCACTTCCTCTTGTACCTTTCATCATCTCATAGCCAGCCATAGTTCCGGCACCTGTTGCCCAGCCTTCCGCAGAGCCTACACCTCGTGCCGCTGCAACTTCACTAGCAATGCCAGTTTCAGATGCAGCGCCTCCGGCAGCTTCACCAGCAGCAGCTCCACCCGCAGCTTCTCCTGCGCCGCCGCCCCAAGGCATCCAGATTGGCCACATTGGGAATAAGCCCCCCGAACCGCTATGCCGACTAAAGTAGTCAAAATCCACGCTGACGGCAGTGGCGAGCATGACAGCGCGCTGGTCCAGTGTCATTCCTGGGTGATTCGGAATAGAGTCAAGTTGATCTGCCGGCTGAGAACCCACAGCAAGTCCGGCAGCGTCCATCCGGAGTGCGTAGACTCCCGTGTCTGTAAAGATTTCACGTGCGAACCCGCCAAAATTGCGGTTTACTGAGCCAATGAGACGTCCGTCTTCAGACATGAGACTGAAATCCCACGACAAGAAAGGCTCATCCACGCGTGCAAATTGCAGCATACCAATTTCTCGCGCATCGTCCTCGGCTACTACAATAGCTTTTGAGTCGGACATTGGTAAATCGCCAGAGGTTAATTGGGGCGTGCCTGCTGTAGCTTCTTCCAGGTGCCTAGCAAGGAAGAGGTTGTACTTTCGTCGCAATGGCGCCCACTCTTGATCTGCTGAGCCGATAATCCTCATATCAGACATTGGTAAGCCTGAGACACTTGCGCTGGTCTGATTGATAACACTTCCTGGGCTTATACCCTGCAGCTCTTGTGATGAAGTATAAGCGCCTCCATCATGTCCCACAGCATCATATACGCGTATTCGAGAGTTAATCCAGCTAAACGGCCTGTGAAACCTAAGTATCTCCCTTTCCTCCCTATCAAAAACATGTGTTGTGAAGCTCCTGTGTGTCTTGAACATTTGCCGTGCGACTGCGTTACCAAAGCCATGGTCTCGCTCCGCAAGATAACCGATGTGATTTCCATGCGGATCCATGATAACATATCGATTCGCCTGCTCGAATCCCATGAGTACGTTCATCATCTCCAATTGTCTCTGCACCACAATCGCCGAGTTGTCGAGGAGGCGCATTGCGGGATGCGTCTCCTTGAGGACGGCATTGGGGTCTTCGGGCATGTACACCGGAGTGACAAGATTGTTTTCTTCATCTGGGGTCGTTGCGAGGGCGTTGGACACGGCTTCGACCTTGGAGGGCGCATTCCCTGGTGGGTTGGTGGGTTCGTTGGCTTTGGGATTGGAGGTGTCGTCGGACTTGTCTATTTTGTTTGAAAAATATCGCCGGTGCAATATACGCGACTTGAGAAGAAATGTTGTCTTCAGCGGTACGCCTTGTGAGCGTTGGACAGCGCCGCATAGCGCTGTGTTGCGCGTGGAAATCGCCCGGATACAGACTTGCGGCAGTCGTGCTGACCAACGAGCGGCGAGTAACATGGTGTCCTGTAAAGACGGCCTGTAAGGATAGGCACACAGATATATGCTCTATTCCAGCCGTGGATATGGTGTTATTGATACTCCGTAAACTGTAAAGAAGGGACCGGCATGTATTACTTCGCGTGGATGCAGGTAGAAAAGAAGAATGGTCATATTCCGAAGCTATGTTGGCCTCAGCACATATTACGTCATTACGAAAACACAAATTAAGTATTTCGTCTACAAAGAGGAGCGAACTCGAAGCATTCTAGCAGACTTGACATGCGACGCCGCAACACGTCGGTAAGTATGTAGAGCTTAGAGTGTGGTAGGTCGTGTAGTGAAGGTATATTGGACCAATCAGAATCTAGCCGAGCTTGGCGGGCCGTCAGTTCCTCCGACAGCAACTTTTGAGCCAACTTCTGACTCTTCACGTCCGTCGGCTTTTCTCCTACGCTTCTGCTCATGGAAGACTTCCTCCGCCATTTCCGTCGCCCAAAGTGACGGTTCTCAACGGTAACTGTAAGTAATGCCTTTTATCTCTTCTTTTATACAATGATGATTGCAAAATTTTCATATCAGCGCACAGAGCCTGGCATTCACTTGGCAGGTTCATGTGTTCTATGATGCTCAAATTACAGACTACAACGGTATCTGATTGTATTCTCGTGTTTCTTGGCCTACTCTACGTTTGTTGATTCCTCCATCTAACATTTCCAAGTCAGACGTCTGAGAGGCAATGGCCACAGCGATCGGGTCCTCTAGTACGGACGCGCAAGCGGCAGAGGATGGCTTAAAATCACAGCTGAAGGGAAGTAGCGCAGATAGCTCGCTCAACAAACCGCAGGCAAGGCGGCCCAATTTCAATACAATCCATGCCAAGCCGCTCCCGCTCGATGTGTATCCTCTTCCGACCTTCATCCCACACAACCCCATCTCCATTGTGCACATTGCCATCAGCCTAATCTCACACTCTATTTGGCGACCCAACTCTCATATCGTCATTCATAAAGCATACTTCTCACGAGAAACACAATCTGTTCACGTCACCGATCCCAAATCTATCCGGGCTCTGTGGGAGCAGGGTTTCTGGGGCACTGGGTCTCTTAGTCGCAGCGATCCACGATGGCTTGATCAAGAGAAGCGAAGGCGGGGCTTGGATGCTGCCGCTACAAGCGAAGAGTATACAAGGGGTCGTCGTGAACAGCGCCGTCAGATGAAGTTGGAAAGGGCCAAGGCGCAGCGCGAGGCAATTGAGCGGCAGCTGCGGGAAGAGGGCAAATTGGATGCTGAAGCAACTCTGGATGACCTGGAAGAGGGAGGGGTTGTAACTGAGTCGCCAAAAGGTACCTTGTACCCAGCTGACGCAGCTGTACCTCTCGGGAACACGACTGGTACAGAAGGTTCCGTGGTCGATGCAGTTCGCAAAACCATTGCAGAAGAGTCGACAACATTTGACAATGAGGTCCAGGATCAAGAACATCTTCAGCTCACATTTGAAGAGGCCTTTTTCCTGAGCTACGTGCTTGGTGTCCTAGAAGTTCACCACGATAATATTCCGGTGCATCACGCAGATATCCTACGGCTGTTTTGCGAATACTCCGACTTTTCTCCAACAAAAGTCCTTCATGGCAACTCATTTGCGCCAGACAACTCTTTCCTTTTGAAATACGCCGTTTTTCACCACTTCCGATCTCTTGGCTGGGTCGTACGTTCTGGTATCAAATTTGCTTGCGATTGGCTTCTCTACCTACGAGGTCCAGCCTTTTCCCATGCCCAATTTTCTGTTATGGTTGTCCCATCTTACTCGCATCCTCATTGGTCTTCCACACCTGAGCTTGCAGAATACTCTAGAGGAAAGGCGAGTAAGGATTGGTGGTGGCTACATCGACTGAATCGGGTACAGACTCATGCACAGAAGACTCTGATGTTGGTATATGTGGACGTGCCCCCGCCATGGCTAGGCCACGGGATTGAAGGAAACCTTGACATTGGTACGGCTTTGCAGAAGTATCGAGTCAGGGAAACGATATGGAAGAGGTGGTCGCCTAACAGGAATCGCGACTGAAGATGGACTGCTCAACTAATACTCCAATCCCTAAAAGATCGTAACATTCACAGGAGCGATTGTTACAGCCCCCAACTAGGGTTCCAGCTTCCTCACTCGATCGATCCCTGCGTTCAACGTCGGCAGGCCTCGAGAATAGAGTTACGAACCAGTTCAATAAAATGAAACTATTGAACAGGTGCCCGTGTTGTTCATTCGTACACCGTATTTCATCCTCAGTGGCCCAGAGAATACTCTCAGTTGCCTCCATGTCATTAGCTCCCAGTTGAGCCAAATTGATCGTCAAACACATGGGCCAGAGTTACCGCCGAAACACCACGCCATGTCTCCCGTTCTGCTCGAGAAATAGTACTGGTACTGCTGAAACCTGCACGTGCTTGTTGTAGCGCGCGAAGAATGAAACTGAAGGAGTGAGCCTAAATCCGCTCAGTTGATAAACCTAGTCACTGTCGACAGGGTGCATGAGGGGGAGTGAGGGCCGTGGTCTTGCTAGAGCTGCGATTGCATCTCAAGTCATCCAGTATGCAACTTTACTTGTTTGCAGCCGAGGCACGAATTGGACCAAAGGGAGAATGGTTCAATCAGGAGATTAGCATAGCTATATATTGTGAATCGGAGATCCTGAGAAGAATTCATAATTAGCCCCTCAAATCGATTATACCATATGTGTCATAGTTTTCGAATCACTTCAACAGGCGCATGTTTCTATTGAACAATACTGGAAGATAAACACGATTACCAAAGGTCATGAGCTCTAGTCGTTCTAAGATAACAGTCAGTTTGCGCGGCCATATAAGCCTACTACATAAGCCATCAGCAGGCCATACTGCTTATACCAGAAACCCTGTATGATATATAGATTGGTAAACGAGCCGGAAAAATGGGTCTCCCGTAGTGTAAACAGACTTTACTACTCAAAGGAGGGTGAAGGGGAATGTCAGGTGACTTGATTACTACCTGAGTTCTTTTCATGGTATTCGCTTTGCAACAGTCTTTAAAGGCACTAATCGTTTAATCTTCAATGAATACCTCATAGTCTTATAATTATACAAGACTTGCTACCTGACTCTGACGACCATGGGCATAATCAGAAGCATTCGCAGCCAACGATGACTTCGAGCATTTCAGCGAGATAGACGGGAAATAGCTAGAATTTCCTCTTACGGAACCCTCAGAGCTCACTAAAAGTCCAATAGCTAGGTTTTTTTCATCGGCAGAATCATCAGGTATGTTAGTTACGTAACTTGAGCGCGTTTCAAGGTCTATGGATGACTATGTCAATATTTAGGTCAGCTTCACCTTCCCTAAGCTCAGGCCTCGTGGGAACTATTTGCTTTGATGCCTGACGCTTTGGATCAAGAAAGGTATCATGTCAGCTTCACCTGCGATGATATAGAGTGAAGGGGATGGAATGTTCTAGTTGATTAACAGCACATGATTCTATGGATTAAAACAGTCGGTATAACTTAAATCCACTTCCCCTCAATTCTAGAGGTCTTACAAGTTAGTAGTAGATATGTATTATATCATATACCTTCTAAGAAGATCAAAGCCTTTCACTTCTCTTATCGTAGTCTATAAGTAGCGGATTCATTCAAGAAAGAGAGAGGGGGGTGCATTGTCACTTTTGAACACAATTTGAGTGAAAACGAAAAGACAAGCACGTGCGTTTTCACTCTTCACTCTTCACTTCTTTCTGCTTTTTCTTGCATAAATTCCAAGCATTCATTCTGTACCTTTCTCAGTGACCAAAAATACAGTCGTGGAAGCATCCAAAACTCGATAACACAACTCCCTCGTCGACACTCTACTCCGTACTGAATTTCACAACCTCGTAAGGCACGGAGCTGCTAAAACACCATAGGGACTACCATGTCATCCGCATTTACTGCCGGAATAGTACAATTCGGACATGCTATCGCTTCCTTCATTTATAACACCCGCAATGCACGCAATATAGATGACATCGACGGGTCTAGACTGCTCCGTTCACCGGGCTCTGATCAGCCGAACTCACGCCTACTCAATTTGCCAGCCGAGCTCCGCATACGGATTTACAATTATGTTTTTGCTGCACCTCATCACGAGTCCTCGTCAATTACTCTTGCCCTACTAGCGACCTGCCGTCTCACTTACAGCGAGACCCACGCCCAAGCCTTCGCATCTGTTAACTTCCATATCCGCAGCGAAAATGGCCCGGTCTTCTACAAGAAGCTCAGGAGCCTACAAACGTTGCAGCAGCATCTCCGTTACATCACTATCAGCATGCCGATTAGGAAGCTTGATCACTCTACCGGCAATAACCCGTTTGTCCTGACACAACTGCCCTTGCAGAGACTTCAACTCGATTTTGGCGAAACCATCACTACGAGTTGGAAGGACGAAATAAATGTTTACCATGGCCTAATCCTTTCTCTCTTATTCCGTACTGCTCCAAAGGCGGTTCTCGGCGACTCGACTCGTCCTTACTACAAAACGGACATGATAACACGAGGTCTGCGCGATGGAAGTGTTTCCGCTTGGGATTATACCCCTAGCGTGATAGAGCTGCAGGACTTCATGATGCGGATGCAGGCCAAGGAGGTGATGGTAACGGCAAACCAAGATAGGAGCGACCTGTTATGGAATGCATTCCAACACTTTCGTCTTGTAACCCGCCCTCGCACTCATCTGCATGTTCGCTGCAAGAGTACAGGCAGGATGAAACAGGTGTTGCTGTTCTTTGCAGATGAGCAACAAAGACATCCTTTTTCTGGATTGTTCAGAGAATCCTTGAGCCGACCCATATGTCCTAGATAATAAGTCAGTAGCAACGGGGAGGTGTATAAAATGGTTGACCAATGAAAACGACACAATGTAGGAATGATTCAAGACGACCGGATCAAAGGAGAGTGTCGATCAATGTATTCGGGCATGATCGCAGCGCAGTGAACGCGAGGGTCTAATTGACGAGAGAAAAAGAGTGACGATTAAATAGAGGAAGAAGAATGACAAATGAATGAAGACGAAGAAGAAGAATAAAAATCAAAAACACATGCTTCCCACTGCTTAAATGAGAGTGCCGACCCCTGACGCAAAGGCAATTTCATCCACCCAGAAACAAATAAGGAAAAAAGGTAAAGCAGCAAAGTATATTACCACAGTGCGAAGTGAACAGCATACTCATCCCCGTGTAATTTTTCCAGACGGTGAGATTTCACCTTTTATTGGATGAAGCCCATCGTGTTCTTCCTTCCGGCAGCCAAGCCTGCGATGATGCGCTGTTGCTCTGCGACGGCTTGAGATCGCGCATCTTCGTATTCGCCCTCCGCGTCTTCGTCATCGGTAGCAATGGCGCATTCTTCGCTGATGCTCCTGATCGACCGGCCATCTTGCGAGACCTCACTGCCGCTTCCCTTGCGTGGCGGCTGTTCACGTTTGATGCCGAAACCAGAGAATGTTGGGTCCATCTGTTGGATCATGGGAGGTGACGGGATGGGAGACTGGTATATACCGTTGTAGAGCTTCACGTCTTCCGATGGAAAGCGGATCACCTCCATCTCGACGTGTAGCGTACCATTCCCTGTCTGGTAGGCTCTCTTGACAGCCAAAGGTTTCCCATCTTCAGTTACACCTCGGATATAACCTGGGCGAATGTATTGGTATGGTTGCACAGGCGGTTGTTCCGTAGTAGCAGGTATTGGGTGTAAAACTTTCGCGATAGATTGAGTGGTTGGGCAGCGTGGAGAAGCCACCTGATTATTGGTACCACGGCTATATGGGTGGTAGCGGTTTGGGCGGGGCATAGCGGCGGCTGAGATGGGTGATGAGTTTGAATCGGAGTCGGTGACTGAGCCGGTCGGGGTCGGTGGGGTGAGAATAATGATGGGTATGGAGAAGATGAAGGAGTGACTATGATGATAGGTGCGTCTTGGGGGAGGTATTTTGGAATAGAGTCCACAGATTCTCTTAGGAGCGAGAAGTTGTGGCTGTTCCAAGATGGACCGAACTCTACTTGATGTCGATGATGTGGTGAGATAGTTGCACGGGGCTACTTTATACTGCAAAGCACTTTCACCACGTCGGCACCTATTAAAGTTGACAGTGCATCATGCCACAACACCATGCTCAGCGCGGCTATAGTGCACGATCTGTCAAACGTTAAAATAGCAAAACGGCCTAAACCTAGAAACTCAGCCCGCTAGATCGCTTTTCGCTTTACTCATATTGGCTTCTTTGTTGACCGATACCAACGTTCAGACCCATACCTTGGAAGAAGCGCGGACAAGGGTCAAGCGTTCGATCATGATTTGCCTCTTGCAACAGCGGGTTTCATGCAATATGTGCTGTGATATACTTTTGTGACGGATCCAGACCAAATGTAGTGCAGATTGCAGATGCTGCGCCACATGAACCAATCAAAAAAAGGCCCGTAAGCGCACAACCAAACTGTTGGTATATACGCGCCGCATGGGGGGGAAGCGAGCCTTGCCGTCATTCTCTGGTGTGATGTCTCAAACGAAAACGGGTGGGATCGTACGGATGAGGCGTAGTTGGGCTATATGAGGTATCAACGTTGATCGGTCGGCAGAATAGTATGGGGAAACAACGTTCACGATTGGAGGAAAAGCTACAATATAACCGACAACGCAATCGGAAGGGAGATGCGGAGATAGCCGTGGCGTATGCGGGAGTGGGAGTAATGCAGTTACACGTCTTTTAACAATGACAGACTAAAAGTTCAAGGCTTTTTGTGTAGGGGATAGAAAGCAGTTTGTGTTCATCAGACTATGTAACTGTGGGCCGCCGCCGATCGGTCACTAACCAGAATCCATCTCTTTACACTGCCGTTTTACGAAATCGTGCACTGAGAGACCTGAAGGGCCAAACAATCCAATCCTGCCATTCGCCGTGATGAGTCGGCCGGCAGTGTTGTATAGTTCGGAAGGAAAATGTTCAAGATCCTGATAGCGAAATTGTGTCAACCATGAGATGCCTTCCCGGTCACATACTTGGAGCCACTGGGCGTCTAGATCTGGGACAAACATATCGATGCAGCCGATGCCCAATGCAGCCAGCTCAGGAAGATGTGCAGAGCTAATGCGAAAGATGAGGGTTCCGTTGTCGTCATGCGAAAGATAACCGCTGATAGGGCGTTTGGTAGCCCAGAAGGTAAGGAACGCGTCCTCCTCCATTGGAAAGATTTTGTAGTAGCGGAAGATGTTGCGCTCCGAACCACCGCCGAGTGGGCGCCACTGATCGAAAGGCTTGGTATATATCGGTTCGCTGGTCGAGGCAGTCGCCTCTCGAGACAAGATTGAGGAAGAAATCAATCCCGTTGGTGATTCGCCCATGATGTCTTCGCTTTCAGACTGTTTGGACTAATGCAATTGCATTGTTGTCATCATCGAGCTCGAGGCAAATCTTGATGTAAGGGCTATTTCGGCAATGGGTACGATTGCATAAAGGAATGTTTCCTTGCAACTTTAATGCAGAAATGGGACCCGCAAGCCTCCCACGTCGTAGTACCAGGATAGAAGTCTTGTGACACTTCTGGCCTTCGGTTCCTCGGAAAGTGTACTCAGACTTTTGACACGCAATTGTTGAAGAGGGAATCTGAAGTGTTGATCGTAGAACACTGATGCAGCCGACTATGTGTATTTATACACATTATGCACCGAGATTCTGTACGGAGGAACAGTGGGAGGCGCATATGGAATCACACTTCCGCTTAACATAATCGCCATCCCACTGCACGGCCAACATTATGCACAAAACTTACGACCAACTGGATAATTTCATTGGTTGGGGAAGGCCAACAGCGGGGCCGGAAGACTGTGGCACGAGACTAATATTCTCTGTAGAGATATGAAGAGGCGTCTCTCAACTCGAGAACGCAGAGACCTGATTGTCCGTAGCATGGTGGCATGCAGCCTGCAGATGCAGTGATAAAGCAGACGTGGGGGTGTCGTTCAACTACACCCGCAGAACCGCAATTTTCGTAGTATGAGATGATGATGTGCGAGCAATGTGGACAAAGTATTAATTTTGGACTGACCGGCTTGTGGGAGGACGAGGAGGGACTATAAAGTGATGAGAGAGTGAAAAACTCGTAATGGAGGGTAGAAACGTGCAGAAGGGGTCAAGGGTTTTAGCGCGGGGGCGGATCGAAAGCGACTGATCTGTGCGACAACGCTTTGTCTGAACAAAAGACTGATGTGCAGATGTTTATATTAGGCGTCTAAGGCTGGTGGGCGATTATGTGTGCCGAAGTGATGCACAAGTATGCATGCTGCGGTCAGGGTATGGGTGGGAAGCGCGGATGTCATGCACTCGCAGTTGGGAAAGGCATAAGGAATGAGGCAAGGACTTAGCCCGATGAATTCATAGAGGAAGGTCGAGGGCGATGCTGGGTCAAAACTGTGAGAAGAAACGATAGTTGAAGCCCAGCAAAAGCTGCACCAAGTCCGAATGCCGTGCGGGGAACATACACTACATACATGGCAATGGGTATCTACCAGTAATCGATCAAAATTAAACGCTCGCGTAGTGGTGGCCACTGAATCCCAAGGCTTTCCTTGTACACCACAATAAATCACCAGCGTCTAAAACCACTACTATATAAAAGAGGTTTAGAAAACTATTAGTTAGAACTATATTTTTTATCAACTTATAATATGGAACCGCCAGAGCACTCGCTCCGTTACAAGTATAACCCTACATCTATACCATAGCCAGCCTAATATTATACTAGTCCTCTCCAGCTTTTCGCTAATAAGATAATGCTGCCCGACAACTTGATAGACATATTCCTAAACAAGGTTGGCCCTTGAATTATCTTCCTCCCTGACATGAAATAAGTCTTAAAGATTAGCTATCATATCACAAGCTCGGAAGCGGAAGCGATGCGCCTTTTGGCCTTCCAAATGTCTATACCTGTCCCTAGAGTTCATCGTGTTGGCTAGAGAGGAGATTCTGGGTACATATTGATAAGATATCTTCTTTAAGCACTTGTCAATGCGCAAAGGACCCAAGATCGATTATGGCTGGTACAGAACTCGGGACGAGTACAACGCCGGGCTTAGGAGCGCCTTGCAGATGTCAAGACCGCGTGGGATCTCCGAAAAAGAAGACAAGGCTTGAAGTAAGAAATCAGGAATGGAAAGTAGCTCTTGATGTATGTTCGCCGGGGAAATCGACATGGTCGCCTATTCAATTCTGGAGCAACTTAGGCAGTATGTTTTTCTATAAGGGAATTCTCTTCCACTATCTCCTATTAGCAACCTATCTATCCCTAAAAATTTGTGCTATCTCCGTTGCTGATTTCCCTACAAGTCCGCTGATCTAGTTAGAAGTCCTTAGAGGAACTAATTCTTTAGCTTTAAGAGTAATAATATAGTTTATTATCCAATATTGATATTGTTCTCTACCATTCCTTGGTGGTGGCTTTTTGCTGATGACGGAATTGGCTTGCGAATATTGATTTGCGGAGATACATAGTAGCGACCTGGAAATAGCCCTTGGAACTTGGACTAAGAATGTTTACGCCATCGCGTCGATTAAATTGGTACCATAGGCGGTCATAGTCTGTGAGCGACACCTGCAATACATTGCCTCTGTCTGACCCTGGACCGTGAAACATAATCGACTAACGGGAATGGTTGTTGGGACTATCGCCTTCCCTATATACAATAATTACGAGCGTGTATATACTATAGCTATCCTTGTAAATATTAACATGTACCTCAATGTATAGTACTTATAGGGCAAAGATATAATATCCTATAAGATAAAATAGATAAAGGAACTATTTATAGCTGAGAAAATAGTAAAAGTAAAATAAGATATAGTTATTTTTATACTAATTAATAACTCTGGTTTTGCTTTTACATAGCTTAGAGGTTGAGATATAGTATCAACCTATAGGTAGTAGGATAGGTAATAGTCTCTCTATATTACGATAAAGTGTCAAAGTTGCCATTTTTCTAGTTCACAGGGCTCTGCGCCTGCTTCGTCTTAGTGGCCCCTCCTCCACGATAACGCTCTCTTCCCCCCTCTCCAATCCCCGGTGAAGAAAGAGTGATACTATCCAATGGTTATATAAGGGCATGTAGAGGGGCATTGATGGGGGTCGGGTCTTTATAGTTTTTCCTCCGCACCCTATACTTAGTCTTTACGAATGACAAAGAGAAGCTACAGACTGAACCACTGGATTGCTGGGACATGGCTTGGTGGATAAGACTACTAGTACCACGGTTTGAAGGTGGTTTGGGTCCTCGCTGGTTGACTTAATGGATATCTCCAGATTTTTTTGAGCGCAGTGGGTGAGTGGGTACATGAGCATTGCCAACTTGCGTACACTTTTCATAGCAGATGGATCCTGTGTTCGTAATTCTCATTACTTCAAATTCTGTCACTTGCGCACGACCAAGCCGAGTGGGATTCGCTTCAAGAATATGATTCCGTGGGGGTTACTTCGCCATTAGCTTCGCGACCGGACAGAGATAGGAGTTAGTGGTGATTGTTATGTTTTTATGCACATTTTCAAGACCATTCCATTTGCTGGTCTCAGTGCGATGATTTTGTTTGAAAATCAGTTGCCGCAAAGCCTTAGCTCGTGATTAAAGACACAGTGTATAGACACAAAAGAGGGACTGCAGGGCTCAAGTGCCTTCGGACGCAATGATAATCAGTTGGCCAGGCAAACGTTGAATACGCTCGCCGACGATGGACTGAGTCTCGCCATCCCCCAAAGCACGAAAACACACGCCTGAGAAGCGCCCACAACCACCGAGGAGAAAATAGCGAATCCACAGCCACACTGATTGAAGAAAAGCTTCCAACCTCACCGGGTGATCGGCCGGTACTGCGGCACAGCAGCACGCCAACTCATCATGCGAGACAATGCGAGCAATGCGCTTAGTCTTCTGCGCTGACTGGCGGATAAAATTAACCTTAATTCCATCACTTCGGGATGTCCTGAGTTACATCACATGATCGCAAGGTCATGCATGCGATGCGTTCGGACGATAGGTAAGCGCGCAGCTGGAGGCCTTGGTGGAGAAAAGGGTCGTACGATTGTCAAGAGTATGCACAAGGGGTTGAGGGAGGAACTATGTCTACTAAGGGAGGCAGATAGTACTTACGGAGCACGTCGGCGAGGAGATTTGAGCGCGTAATATACTTTGGATGCGATTTATAAGCTATTTTGTGCTGGACTGATCAAGTATAATTTGCATTAAACTTTATGCTATATACGTAATTGTGATAAACAATGAAGGATGAGGGGCTTAAGAGTTGTTCGTTACACTAAAGTTGACACAACATAAAGACAGATTCTGAGCGAGTTGAATGAGACCATGGCTTTGTACGATTAAGGTACGTTCTTACGATTCAAGTTTTGCCCAAAGTCGTGGAACACGTATTCCAAATATGTTTCAAATCTTGTTGTTGACCCCCACACGCACTAAATGAGTAATCGCGGGATCTTGTTTCTAGATTTCGTGCCTAATGTTACGCTTGCACTCTCTCCAATGTAGGCTGTCACTGACTTTGTAATGCAGACGACGGAAGGGGTGCCAATTCCTGTGTGGAGCGGTCGAGGGTATCCTAGGAGACCAGGCGTAGCAAGAAGGAAAGCTATTGTGTCTGCGGTCGAATAGTCTTGTCGGAGAACATTGTCGTGTAGAAAGATCCGATTCAATGAGCGTTAGGTCCAACATCTCCAGCTGGTAGCTTGATAATACGGTTCCCGTTATGCTGATACTCAGGAGAAACAGTGGTTCTAATAACGAAGTTCATCTCGTGAAGAGGTTCATCGAATCCAAAGGATCAAGCGATAAGGTCAGATGCCAACGCCTTTGCGAATCCCCGGCCTCGATCGCCAACTTCAGCCCTGCGACATGCTCGACACATACCGAACCTATGCCTCAGCGGAGGCTACCGATCGAGCGTGTAGGCCAGATTGGATACCGGGCTCCAGCATTTCACTCGAGTGTCGTCAAAAAGGAGGATAAGGCGGAGATTGTAGTAGTAAAGATCCACGCATCTTTGCATGAACCATCTCAAAGAGCCCGGTGGCCCCAATGAACACGGCGTCAAGATCCTCTATGAGGAAGTTTCCGCTTGGTCATGACTCCTCAAGATATCATCTTTCTTAGGCACATCATCGGGATGCGGATTCCCCTCATGATGGCCATCACCTCGCAGCTTTCCCCATAGGAGTATCAAGCCAAGGATACCCAGGAGAACGCCTACAATGATCGGAGCAGCGGGATGACGCATGATATCGATGTCCTTTCGGTTTCCCTTGATTTACGCACTATTTCTTCTACGGGTTGACGTGTTCGTCTCGTATTCGTCGCCTCCTTTCGCGAGATGGTTGTGGTTTCGCAATTAGTTGAGTCGTAAAAGGAGCAGCCTTACTTTGTCGAGGTCCCGCACGTCTTGAAATCAGGTTATCAGTTCAAATTGTCCTAAGTTCACGGTTAGTCGCACAAACTCTACTATATCCATCCACCACCTCGCCTAGACGTTTGCTCCACGCCAACTAACCTCACTCACCTCTCAAGCACTCGAGTCCCAAAAAAAAAAAGCACAGTCACCGTCCTCACTTCGTATTCTCTCCCTCCTCCTCCTCCTAAAGCTTTTTTCACCGCCTGCTCAAAAAATTTCCCAAGTCCTTTCCACTCAATTCTCTCCCTCGTAAACCCAGTATCCGCACAAACGCAAAACTCCCGATCGGGTCAGCCTTCTCAACCTTGTTCCAAATCTCAGGCACTTCTTCTAGATTGCTAGAATCTCACTTGCTGCGGATTCTCAAGACGTTGATGTGTGTCTGCTCGAGATGTGACGTCTCGAGAACCTTGGGGACGCGAAACCAAATGCGGTTACGACGTGCGTCCGAAGTCGCACTTCGATTATCTTAGCAAGCTCAGATGGAAGAATCGATATGGCGGCGTGGCGGTGCTAGCTTTTCCAGTTTTATCAAATACTAGGTAGTTATATATCTTTGGCTATATGATCATGAATCTTTTCTGAAATTCTAGCTCAGAAACGCCTACCTACACCCTATTGGACATGACGCTGGATAGTTTACTCATTTGTACATAACTATATGTATATCTATAACTTATAACTAGAAGCGTTTACAATTACAAGGAACAGGTAGAATGTTCATCCATATCTAACCAGGCAGAGCAAACAAGCGACACCCATGGGCGGCATAGGAGATAAGAATTGCTTAATTAGCACCAGGCACTTTCACGTATGTGTGAGATTTGTTATAGCATTCGTCGTTTCATGGACCTGATGATGGCATCAGCTGGGAACATATTAGATGACAAGTGCGTGTATAACACTGATGTTATATCCAACATGTTCCTCTCGAGGCAATGAATAGAACTCTCCAAAATTTCAAAGAACACCACACGTAGACAAAAACAAGATTCCAACGTTGAAACTGACAGCATGGTAACATGAAAATTGAACTAACAGATTGTCTAGCTTATCACCACGCACCGTCCCATCTCATACTTTCCCCACCCAACTCAATCTTTCCGCCAAAACCTCCCAACACGGCTCCGCCCCAACCCGGCCTACACTGCGTAAGCCCGCAGTAACAAAAGGCAAAAGTCTCTCAAACTCCTTCTCCACCATGTTCAAGCTTTCTTCAAAGCCTCTGATACCTCCAGCAGAGGCAGTATTCTTGTCCCCCGTGTTGCCGGAATCGGAGTCGGAGTCGGAGGAGTCGTTCAAGTTCTCTGCAATAGCAGGAATGAAGGACTTGCGACGGGATGTTTTCGATTTGGATTTAGATTTGGCATCCACCTGTGGTTTTCTGGCCGTGGACGTATTTGGAGGAGGACGAGTGGAAGTTTTGAACGAATTCGAGGATGTGGGTTGTGGGAAACAACGCTCAGCGAAAACAACGCCTAGGTCCAGGATCGAGAGAATGGCCTTGTGGATCGGTCTTAAATTCTCCGAGAGTAACGCTTGGTCATGTAGTCTTGCTACGTACTTGATATGGATACTCGCCAAGTCGTCAATATCTTCTCCCTTGATCATGGCTGCTGTCATGTCTTCTGATGAGGCATCGATGACAGTTTCCGTGAGGTACGAGCGCAGCATATCGGCAAACCAGATGAGGCGCTGGCGGAGTTTATAGCTTAGGTGGCGTAGATGGACACTTTTGACTTGATGAATGATATTTGGGGATACGTGTTGTACGAGGTATTTCATACGGTAGGTTTGCAGGAGGAATGTGAATAGTTGTTGGTAGATAGGGATGGAGGAGCGTTGGATGATATTTTGGATCGGCCATGAGAGCTGAAGTAGATCAGGATTGCAGGTTTTGAGAGGTCTAGGATTCACTTACAGCATAGTCGAAGAACACATCTGCTAATCTCTTGACAGACCGACCCTGAGCTTTCGAGCGAGCGGTTCGCACCACAAGTTTCTCAGCACGAGAACGTGTGGACACTGTGCTGAATATACCACGCGCCAACTCTGTCAACAGAAAGCGGTCGTTCCATCCTTGTCCTCCAGCATCCATACGTTCGAAGATGGCATCGGCAAAGTCCTGAAAGACCGATCCGTTGGCGCTTAAATATAGCGTCTTGAATTCGCCTAGAGTTCGCATAAGACCACATTCCGAGAAAAGGTACTCGCGCAGGTTGGCTGATGCGAGAGAGTACTTGCTACCGATCCAGTTTCGAAAGGCCGAGTGGAATAACTCGGGGAAGGGCGATAGCGGAATGTCGAATGTATTCTCGCAGACTACTTCATGATCGAGTCGTGGTTCAACAGCTGAAGTGCTTAGACCGGCCCTGTATATGTTGAGCTCTTTGAGAAACACAACGCTCTTTCCGGTGTTGAATATCTTTTGCGCAGCTGGTTGAAGAAATGTCGGTGAGCGCAGCTTGCCTTCTTGCCCTCTGCGGAGCACGAACCTATCGTGCCATAGTGACGACGCTTCGCTACTCGAATCGTTTTCGAAGATGAAAAAGGTTTCGTCGTTCAACCCAAGCTCGCCTGATTCCATCCAGCATCTGATGGGCTTGAGGTATGTCTGCAGGCATTCGAAGAAGATGCGTGAGAACAAGTCAAACACATCTTTCTCGAGCGCCATTTGAGCAAGGCCAATTTGGTCAAAGAGCGTTTCGAGATGAATAAAAGGGTTCACGAGAAGTTCCGGCTCGATGTTCATGACCATCTGAGCAAGCCGGAGAAGGGGTCTGGACGTCCTTCGTAGCTCGTTATGCAGTTCAAGGAGGCTTACTGCGATGGGTGTCTCAGGCACCAAGTACTTGTGCTGTAGAAGTGCCAGCGATCGGTCGTACTCTTCGAGTCTTTTTTGGACAGCAGCTTCGAATGTCTGGATTAGTGGTAACGAGGAAGACTTTTTGGTCCATTGTCTTAATCTGTACAACTCCCGTCCTATGTCCGCGAATTGCACAAGCAGATGATCCATCGTCTTGTGCATGGCGTGGCCCAGGACGTATCGTTGATTGACTCGAATGCTGTTGTTTTGCGTATCAGTGTGATACAGTGAAGTGTGTAGCCCAGCAAGCATAAAGAGGGTTTCCCTAATCGCCTGAAGTTCGGTGATCTCCACCTTCGCATCCTCGTCATTGATCTTGCGCTGCCAAAACTGTGCCTTTTCCAACTCTTCCACGGCGCCTTCGACTACAGGCACCACGCAAGCTGTTGGGTCATATGTGTCGTCCTCGTCTACACTTGTCCTTGGTGTATCTTTCCGCCCTTTTGTCTTCACTATATCTTCAAACTCATCCTCAGATGAATCATGTCTAAAGTCCACATCCTTCCACAACTCGTCATCGCTATAAGGGTCATCCTCCAAGATCTGCTGCCACGTCAACGGCTCCGGTGGCGTCGGCGGTCTCAACAACTCTAGAGCTTCAATCTTCGAGTTCTCGGTAGGCTGGTCCGACAATTGTAGTAGCAAGTGGAGATATTCCGGTATCCACTTGCTCTGCCGTTCATTGATTTCTTTGACGCGCTTTCCCAGCGCATCGGCCAGATCATCTCGATTCAGCACATGAAACTTCTCGTCTAGGCCCTTGAACGACGCCTGGACGTCAAACTGGCTGACGCGAGGGTACTGATGTGCCCGTAGTCCCCTAGTTGCAACATCTTTGGCGCACTTGTACGCTTGCCGATTGGCTTCTGCGTCGTATTTCAGAATCGAATGGACGAGTTCGTCCGTGAGTGCTGACACCTTTGAATTCTGCGCCATCGTCCCTCAACTCACCTTTCTTGCAGAAGTTCCAACCCTCTACTTCGTGACAAAGCGTCTCATTGCCTGATTGACGGAATGCTGATGTCGCTCGCCCCATACCAGCACTACGCGTCTCACGATGACGCTTTCCCTTATTCCGCCTAGCCCCATACACAAGTGACGTACAAGGCCGAGCTTCACCTGTGCAGCATTCATTGTATTACGGCGTGAAACAAAACTACAAGCGCAAAAGCAACCATCGATGTCGTGTGGCCTGTAAGTTCGAGGAGGAACTGCTGGTCTTATCATCCCCACAGTAACGACTCTATTTCCATCCACAACTGGCGCATCACAAACATGGCGTTGCCAAAGGGAATGCGTATTCTTGGCGCGGCCACGCTGTGCGTGTTTCTGTTCCTGGTGCTGCAGATATTCCGGGCAGAGCCTGGGGCGTTGGAGCTGCCGAATGCGGGGAAGAAGGGCACAGAAAAGGCGGGAGAGAGCAAAACTAAGATTGACAAGTGGGATCATGACCCGCAGCTGGATCGTAAGTCAATATCTTTCGCTTTGTACGTCGGGGAGGAAGAAAGCTAATGTGAACCCTTGAACAGCCTCCGGAGAACCACCCGCACCATTGCGCCGCGTCCAAGGGAGCAATTACGATGCGGACAACCCGAATAGCGACCGCATAAATGCCACAATCATGAGCTTGGTGCGCAATGAGGAGCTGAAGGAAATGCTGCAGAGCATGGGCGACCTAGAACGAACATGGAACCACAAGTTCAACTACCCATGGACATTCTTTAACGACGTGCCATTCACCGAGGAGTTCAAGCAGAAGACCACTGCAGCTACAAAGGCAAAGACGTCCTACCGTGAGTCCACTTCTCTCCGCTCAGTCCCCCCCACGACACAGCTGAGGCGCAATCACTGACCTGAAAACCTCTTACAGACCTCGTCCCCAAAGAACATTGGGAGATTCCACCCTGGATAAACATGGACCTCTACCACGAATCCGTCTCGCTCCTCCGCGCCCAAAAAGTCCAATACATGGAAAAGACATCGTATCATCAAATGTGCCGCTGGAACTCGGGCATGTTCAGCCAGCACCCCGCGCTCGCGAACATGCAATACTACTGGCGCGTCGAGCCCAAAGTGCATTTCTTCTGCGACGTGGACTACGACGTGTTCCGCTGGATGCAGGACCACAACAAGACATACGGCTTCAACATCAACATCTACGACAGCGCGGAGAGCGTGGCAACGCTGTGGCCCGAGACGATAAAGTTCGTGCAGGACCATCCCGAGTATGTGGCCAAGGGAAACGCGAGGGAGTGGTTGGAAGATGGGACCCATCGACCCGAGAACAAGAAGACTGCAAATGGATACTCGACCTGCCACTTCTGGTCCAACTTCGAAGTAGGCGATTTGGATTTCTGGCGAAGCAAGGCCTATAGGGATTACTTTGATCATCTCGATCGGTCGGGTGGCTTTTTCTACGAGCGATGGGGCGATGCACCCGTGCATAGTGTAGCTCTAGGCTTGTTCGAAGACAAGAGCAAAATCCACTGGTACGAATATCCTCTCCCCCCACCACCACTCTTATCAATACCATTAAGACACCATATTAACTACCCCCACCAGGTTCCGCGACATCGGCTACCAACACATTCCCTTCTTCAATTGTCCCACGAACCCCAAATGCTCCGGCTGCACGCCAGGCCGATTCACCGACGGCGCTGCCTGGCTGCAACGCGAGGACTGTCGGCCAGTTTGGTTCAAACACGTCGGCATGGATTGAGCAGGACACTCCATCTCGCGATTCCCCGTACCCGCATGAAAAAACCTATTGTATTATGTTATACATCGCGCTGATGGACGTCTGTAGCGGGGCGCTGGCGTCGTCGCTGTTTGTTTACCTGATACCCACATCTCTCGGTTGAGATGCAGGCCACTGTATTGGGCCAATACGAGGCGTAGAAATTGTGCGGAAAGACTGGGTGGCGTTCATGTCCTTTTTGGAGGGATGATGTGTGAGGGGGGGGGGGGGATCGGGCCTGGTGTTCAGACGTAATATGGCATAGTATGGAGGGAATCTTTGCATTTTGATTGCTTAATAGGGTGGATTTTAGGGAGACATTTAAACGATGTACTATGTATGCATGACACTATGTAAATACTCTGTAATGCTCTTTGGCAGTGATGAATCTGGTCGATAAGAAGCTCTCTTGCTCACGCATGAAGACGATGGCAAGCAGTGGAATTGATAGGAAACCACATTCAAGGCGAAATGAATCATGATCAAGAGGCACTACGACACGCATCACGTAGCAAAGCATCAAGCACAGCATGCTCAAAAGAAAATCTGAAACTCTGTACATAACCACAGCGGCATACCGCTCGCACCTCTATCGCACTCCATCTCTCCCAATGCCAAACCCAACCTCAACAGTGCAAATATGACTTGTATGACCCACAAAATGAAAACAGCGTCACAGTGGTGATACAGACTCTTAAATCCGTGCCCGCCACTCTCTTCCCCGTCCATTTCTCATGTACATGCAACATTGTGTGCGCGAGCTCCCTATGATTTATCCGTGGGGAAGAGAGATGCGGAGGAATCGTCTATTTGTCGTCGGGATACATGGCCTCCTTGAGCGGAACACCGAGCTCCTCACGCAGGGGCTCAAGCTCCTGGAGATATTCGGCGTACTGCGTTTTGTTCTCAACCTTGAACTTAATGCCTGCGTGTACGTCAACAACCGTTTGACGAAGGTAAGACAGTGGGCGTCTTCTCAGTTTTGATGGGGGACTGCTGCATCGATAGACGCGATGGCGGTGTCAAAAGAGCTGTACATACCCTCGAAGACCCGCACGGCGGAGGGGAAGTCATTGACACGACGCGCGGCACGCAGAGCAGCCGTGATCACGGTAGGAGAGGGGACGAGATCGTAGGCGAAGCAGTTGTTCAAGTTTCGCTGTGCTTGTCATTAGCCCTCGTCGTTCTTGTCCAATGCCATACACCCTTGCCTCGTCCAACGTACCTGAAGCTCAAACACATCGTTCACTTTGTCAAACTCCTTCTCGTACCTATCGAACACAGCATGGTCAGAATATAGTTTCCTGAAGGCGTAGCTGTACACCCCACGGGTCAAGTGTGTTGTTCACCCCCAATGGCATCCCAAGACCCGTCGGGTACCTCCCTCCCGAACCCTTGCCATCATCGCACCCCTCACTAAACGAAACAACCTACCTGGCAGTAAATTCCTCAAACGTCTCCTCAGCATGCTGGTCGCTGCATCTGATAGCGGACTGCGAGAACGCGCGCTGGGGCTGCCAGGCAACTGCGGTGGGTCGGTACACGGGAGCGCGGACGCTGCTGATGCGCGAAACCCTCGTCGCGGCGCGGACGAAGGACATTGTAGCGGTCAATGGGTGGACAGCAAGCTGCAGCAGCTGGTGCGGGTTCGATTGCAATAGAGATTGGGGCGTGCGGCAGGTGTTGTGGTGGTAGAGGTGGTATGGGTACGTTGAGGACGCTATGAGGTGAGGTTGCTTAGCTTTTGGTTTTCCTTTCCTTGCCGGATCATGCCACACAATTGGGGCCGAACAGGTATGACCGTCACGTGAAATGTGGGTCATGGACTGTGCCTGAACCTTTGACGACATCATCGCTTTTGTAGACCTTGCGAGTGTATGGTTATTATGACATTGGAGTGGTGGACAGCGAGTCAAGCGCCGATTGACTTTGGCCTTCATCGAAATCTATATCAATGGAAAGCTCATACTTCGAGCAAGAACATTTTCAGTACAACCATACATTGTGAAAGTGCTCGATCCTGCAGGCAGCCCGCGAATATCAGATCAATGCCACTTTCGTCGTACCTATATCTATACCGTTTGAGTAAACATCTGTCGTCTAGTGCAACGCCATACTAGATATCTCGCCAATTGCCATGGTCCTACATACATACGGCCAGAGCCGCGAGGCATAGCCATGTTTTGTTCTTTCGTCAGGGAGGACCAGAAAGCAGAAACGACTCCGAAACGCATACTGATTACAAAGAAATATTGAAGTGGCCCTCCTGGGTTTCGTTCATAATAAAGAAGACCGGGAGCTGGGCCTCCATTTACATGAGGGCGTACTCCCATTGTCCAGCTCATCGAGTGTGTGAGCTGTGGCGTGTATACAACAAGTTGCACTGTCTATGAAACTTGCTGTTCAGGGTGGACTGGTGTTCTGGGTTGCCCCATCACACCTGTCTTCGAAACCGCCACCCGCAACTGACCCTGCGGTCTTCCTTCCCCATCCCATCTCCTCATGGCATTTCACGGCCCCCTTAAGCCTTGCGGGAGCGGGTTGTTCGTCCGTTAGGGCTGGTGGCTGCGCCTGTAGCATGTCCATTAGCTAAAGCGTGCGTGCTCTGGGAGAGTCTGCGACGCGCTTCACCAACTGTCGGTACCTTCTCATCCTTCATCTCTACCAATGCACTTGTAGCCCTGCGACGCCCCTTGGGAACCGGCTTCTTGTACGTAGCGAAATAGAAGAGGATGAAGAGAACAAGGTACGACGAGATGATGCAAATTCCGGCAATAGCCGCGAATTCCTCGCCCGCGCATTTGCCCGCGTTGGGCATGTGGGGCCAGTAGGTGCTGGTGAAGTAGGTGTAGGAGGCAAAGTAGACAAAACCTAATTGCGTCAGTTTCTTGAGCAGTATGCAATTCACTAGGTTTCAGACATACCAATGTCAAGAACGAATTGAAGAATCTGCATGATGGTGATGTACTTCTTCCACCAGATCCTGATGCCTCGCGCGCTCTGGAAATAATACCAGTACATGACGACGTGAACGCAGAGGTTCAGGGTAATAACAACCCAGGAGACGGATGTGTGCCCAATAAGCTGGGTGTAGCAGAGGAGAGCGGTCGCGCCATGGTGGTAGGTGTGGAGGAAGGCTGACACAGTTAACAATTCGTTCACAATCAGTCCTTTGAGAACATACTGAGCGGCTTCTTCTTCAAGAATAGGAAGCAGGTGTCAAGCAATTCAAGGAACTTGGTGAGGTAGTTAAGCTGCGCCTGTTAGCTCCTATGCCACTCAATATCTCTGGAGAGTGTGCCACTTACGTAGTACAGAATGACAAACTTGTCCGTCCAGCCGCCCGCATGATCGCAGATGGCGAAGAAGATTCCATGCCTTGCAACAGTCGGAATGATTTGCTCGGCGAACAGCACCAGTAGAATAAAGCTGATAGCCGTGAGATAAAAGTTGTGCAGCTTGAACAAGAAGTTGAGTTGCAGGGGCTCGCGATTCCGCATAATCTCCCGTCCGCCAAAAATTATAATGTAGTAAGACACGAGAAACGCCGCGCAGGCCTTGAATGTTGACATGTGCGTCTCCCCGGGCACAAAGCGAAAATCCTGCGGCTTATAGCCTATGATAACCTCGAACACCTTTTCGAAGATGGGCCATGCTGCGAGGCCAAAGGGCCGGTCGAGCGTCGGCAGCCCGAATTCGATCCAGTCAGGCTTCGACATATTGGGCGGTCGCGAATTGGAACTCGAGGAGCTTGCGGGGAGATTTGGAGGAGGGCGTCGAAGGTCGCGCGCGGAGTGATAGGCGGCCCCGATGAACAGAACGAACAAGGTGGGGAAGAAAAAGGTGGCAGCAACGGCCAAAGGAGTGACGAAGAAGAGACGAGAAGAAGACGGACCCTGAGAACTGAGCAGTCAGCGAAGACCTGGAGAAGCTGGCACTGAGCGTTGCTGTGGAGGATTTTATGGTAAACTGTTAGGAACGGCCGGAAAGGGGTGCGCGGAAATGAGTGGCTAGAGCCAGTGAGGGCTCGCTCGCTGGCCACCCGTGCTTCCCGTCCATCCCGTCCTACCAGCACGCAAACAAATTGCCTTAGTGGGCGTAACCGTCCCCATTTCCAAGATTACGCGCATCCCGAGGTGTAATCCATGTGTCCGATTGGCGCAGCCGCTGTTAGATTACCTCGAGCAGCAAGCGTCGCGAGCTAGAACGTCATTTTACGCTTACGTAGCTTACGCCAAGCTTTCTTTCCCCTTTCTTCCCTCGCTGCTTGTCATGCTCGTGAAGCCAAGAGAAACACGTCCGAAGACATCGCCGTACTCGTCTATATCCGGATAACTACCCAGGTAGCTTCGGGAGCTTGCTGTAGATATCTCAAGCTACTCTTCAAGACCAAGCTGGTGGAATGTTGCAGGCACATCACATCGCCATCATAGCTGCACCAACTTGTCAGCGTCTAAAAGGAGATTCACGCCTGTGAATCCTGCATTCCATGTCTATCAAGTGTGAAGAGGGGACCAGAGTCCGAGCCGTCAGTTTCCAATCAAGTCCCCATCGCCACTACTACGAAGAAGGTTCAACGCCAATAACACCCTACGAAATGAGATCCATCTCGCTTTTGACATGTTCAACGCTGTGGGAAGAGCCCGAGCAGGTCATACCCGTCCAAGAAAGATATCGAACTGACTGCCGTGACGAATTTGAAGCCATACCGACATGTGTACGGGTAGAAACAAAGGTGTGAACGTGCTTGATAATGAAGAAACTGTGTATTGCAGGATGAGGGGAGGGGGGTTGCATGCTAGGCGACTCTTGAGATGGTTGCACCGGACCTCGGCCTTCCGTTTGAGCTGCCAGATGAACTAGGCCGACTGTTGCTTCGAGGCCGACCGCCCGATGACCGTCGCGCATGATGGACAGAGGATGGGTGCGAATGTCCCTCTTGTGATGGACGATGCCGCCGCTAAGAGAGCACGCACAAACAAGTCAGATTTAAGATCCGAACCCAGATGCAATTCTTGTGACAATGAAAAAGGAACCTAGGAAGTAGGAATCTAGGGATAAAATTAAAAGTACACTGATTCGGCCATAGAAAATGCTCCTTTCTCGAGAAATTCCAAGGACTTAAGAATCAACGTACCGAGGTTTGGCTGCCCTGTCGCTCAAACTCCTGTGGCCGCCGGTCTTTGGGCCCGTTGGCGTCGTCCTGTAAACGGAGGGCTTCGAGCCGTCCTTGGCTGAGCGGGTCTGAGTCTTCTAATCGCATTGGCGAGCCGACACTTGTTGCACCGGCAGGCTTGTCAATCGCTGTACCGTTTTTCTGTGCTTCTGCCAGCTTTTCCAGGGCCGCCCACCGACTCTCGCGCGACTTCTGGCGTTCGCTGGCGTTGTTTTGAGACTCCGCGTAATCGTGGGAGCAATCGTCAAACAGCTGTGGATTAACCTCCATGAACAGTTTCATAGCATTATACACCATGCCGTGAATGGTTCTGTTCAACATTAGGGCCATACATCGTATTTGAAAGAGGGTGTTACTCACCGGTTCCAGTGTCCTTTAGAATTCTCATACAACGGAGCGAACATGATGGGCAGGATAACCTCAACGTTGTCGCTCACAAGATTGCAAAAATACTCGTTATTCCAGAAGTAGAGGGCTCGCTCAGCGACCTGGAAGTGCGGGCTTGCGACCGACTTCGCTAGCTGATTGAAAAGAGGCTCCTGAACTTTTGCAAACTCGGCAGGGTCCATGACTTCAAAGATGTCTTCTACCTCGTTCAAGAACATGACCTCTTTCGTACTGTTGACCTTGGGCCAGTACCTGAGAAGACCGAGAACGACCTGACGGTGTTAGTTCTGATAGTGGGAATGAAGCGAATGCGGCATACCTCTTCCGTCAAAGCTGCATCTTTCTCCAAAAACTGTACTATGCAGTATGCCAATTGCGGATGGTACATGCTGAGACTCTTCACCTTGTGAAGGGGTATCAGCACCCTGGTGAGGAACAACTTGTGTTCCTCTTTGAGCGGAAGGGCGAAACCATTGATAATGGATCCGAGAATCTCCAGCAATTCGGCGATACCGTTGAATCGCTCGGTCTCATATGTGAATTGGAAAAAGACATTGTTGATGGAGCGGCGAATATAAGAACGGAGGTTGAGAAATTTGCCGTATATCCTGTGGAGCGTGGTCTTCAAGAAGTCGCGCTCTCTTGGGTCTTCCGAATCGAACAACTCAAGCAACTTGGTTATGTCAGCACGGGTCATTGCAATCTGAGAGACGAACTCACATTCAGCACGAAGCTATGGTCGATATAGGCTTTCGCGATGTTGGTGTTGAAGTCTTGGCTTTCGATAAAACGGAGGAAGAACTCGTATACGACCTGAATATGGGGCCAAGCAACCTCTAGCACGGGCTCGTCTTCTTCAGGGTCGAAAGCCTCGCCTTGGGGATTCATTGGTGGCGGAATGGGCCGGAACAGGTTTTTGGCGAACATTTCGACGACGCGAGGATACATTCTCTCTGTGATGACTTGGCGATTGTTCGCGACGTAATCCAATAACTCGTGCAACGCCAGGCGCTTGATCTCCTTTGACTTCATATCCCCGGTTTGATCGTTGAAATCGAATATGATGTTGCATTGGTCCAGTTTTTGCATGAACAATTCTTCGCGTTTATTCGGGGGAACTTCGTGAAATCCAGGCAGCTTCTCCAGATCTCGCTGGCGCTGGTCTGAAATGTCAAATCGTGACGAATGCTGCCGCTTAGGCGTCCTAATGCCCTCTACGGTATCCTTGGGTGTTGTTTGCAGACGATCGAAGCTCAGCGATTTCGTGCCGGCCTTGGGCGGGAGGAGGTCGCCGGGCATGGTTTCCGGCGCACCTGGTGGAGGAATGTGCTGTAAGCGCAGGTCAGTATACCCCCAGGTTTCAACGGCGGGATCGGATCGAACTTACAGGTGCACTGGGGCTGATAACAACGCTGGGTGTCAAACTTGTATTAGACCTGGAGGGGGTTCCTGGGCCCGACCCACCCACGTTGTTCGCACCACCGCCGCCCTGCTGGCCACCAAATTGTGCACCGCCGCCCAGGCCGGCACCGCCTGGCTGTCCTAGCGGCGGTGGGTTTGCGCTATTCACAACGTCGCCCGAGGACAGGGCCTTGTTACGCCCATCGGTCAATTGGGTCTGCGACGACGAAGGCGTGCCTTGAGCGGAGCCGGAGGGCGAGTTTGAGGCGCCGTGCGAAGGGGACGAGGTGCCCGAGTTGGAGTCTTTCTTCTTCGACGACTTGTCGCTTTTGTTTCGTGAGAGCTACAGCCATTCGCGTTAGCGTGTATGCATCACGAGGTGGATGGTCAGAGTGGAGAGGGGGGGGGGGGGGGGGGGGGGGTAAAAAAAAGGGATAAAAAAAAAAAAAAAACCAAACAAAAAAAAAAACAAAAAAAAGACAAGCAAAATTAAAAAAAA
>JAFISD010000286.1:0-32177 GCA_022560085.1 Helminthosporium solani | reverse complement strand
TGATCCGAGCCGCGTCGGCTGTCCGCCAAGCCCGCCTTCACCGGGCATAGCTGCACAAGCGGCTGCAACCGTGTAGGAATCAATCAATCAATCAATCAATCAACACGACGGAGATGGCACAATACGTTGAACGCGTATCTAGATGGTAAGGTCGGGTTGGGGGAAACTAGTCGCGCATAGATAGATCAGCTGGTACGCCGCGGACGAGCAGCGAAATTTGGACGAACCGCGGCTTAGTTATCCATCTATCCACATATCATAGATTGGCGACTTCAGTATTACCGGACCACGTCCGATTCTTCTTTCTCATCATTCCCGGTGCTACATTCCGAAGAAGTCGAAGGTATATTGTACGACTATAACGTGAATCCTACATCACAAAATAGATCTTATCGTTTGTAGTCAACTCTACAAATACACATGAATTCAACAAATATCCCATGGCTAGTAAATATACATAGAACAAACCTAACGTCGACACGGAGAAATTCGACGTCAAGAACGATAAAAACTCCTCCATCATTGACCAGTCGCATTCTAGAAGAGGGATGTTGGTAATGATTACTTGAGACTTGCGCTAATCCTCGTGGTGAAAGGCATGACACCCAAGGCAACGGCAGTCCAAAGGAATAACTTTTCCGTTTGATCCTAGCAAAAACAACAACAGTAATACATAAAGAAAAAGACAAAAACATACAACAGCAGGTATTCGCTAGTGGTCTCCCACCTAACTACTAACCTACCGGTATCACGCTTAAATAGGGCAGATCAGACGGGATGCCTTGCGTTCGTGATCCTGTGGCCGTATGTGACAGTTTTGGCATTTGCGTGATACATATTGAGACACATCCACTATTGCCACCCTTATCCTGTCCGATTCTATCTACGAATCAATCAACATGGCCCTTTCTTTGAAGCGGAGCTCTCGCCCTGATGGTAAAAGAGGTGGGGAATGCGTACAGGAGATACAGTCTTTTACGCAATACGTGAAGGATATATTTGTTCAACCTTCCATGCTCCTTCGATAACTTCTGCCTTTGGTGTTCACAGCTGACTTTGGTAACCTTGCTAAGATTTCATTGGTTACATCAAAAGCAGTGTGCATTATTCGTATTCTACGTCATCCCTCGCGTGGTCACATTTATTCGCGTCCTTTCGTACATGTAGACTCATGTTTGCTACTCCTGATTATAAATCCAAATCTCCATAACTATATTTCTTCCCTCATAAGTAACTGCTGTTTTTCATACCGAACCTAAAAAATCTCATCAAGACTCGATACTCTATAAAGTCATTATGGCACAAGCTTCTCGACCAGAAAGCATCTCAGGTGGCTGCCTCTGCGGCTCGATCCGCTTCACCGTTGCTTTTCCAGATGAAGCAGACTGGCCACCACAAGGCGTTAGTCCCCCATAACCATTTAGTCAGTCCGAAAGTTCACATCCATAGAATGGTATCTGTCAATGCACAATGTGTCGCAAACACTCAGGCTCCCTTCTTCCCCAAAACTGCAGTTTCCCTATTTCCAATATCACACCCTCTGCGCTCTTTACATCGGCCACGCACCCAACATACAAGAAATACGCATCTGGACACGATACTGAACGCGGTTTCTGTAGCACTTGTGGGAGCGCGTTGACGTTCAACGACAAGCGCAATGTCGGGGTCATTATGATCAATCTAGGGGCTTTCGATGAGGACGTATTGTGTGGGGAACGAGATGAGAAAGGAGCCTGGGAAGACGAGCATGGTCGACATGTGCCAAGGAAGACCGAGGGTTGGGGAATGGCATTGGGAAGGCCAAGTTATCATATCTTCTGTGATAACGAAATTAAGGGAGTCACGGATGGATTTGAAGGGGAGAAATGGTTGGCGGGGCAGGAGAATGGGAAATGTTTTAAGGGAAAGGTGGTGGAGTTGAAGAAGAAGTGAGATGGGCGGTGAGGGCTCGCGGAAGGGCTCGAGTTCGAGCGGGCGACAGGAATACGGAAAATGCCATGGAGGGTGAATGTGGAGCCGCTGAGATATGACTGTGCTCGGCGGGAAGTTGCAGTGGTGACTGTGAGCTCATTTGGGATCGGACAACTGCTCTGCAAATTTTCATCTTTGAAGAGTGCCGAGTTTTCAGAATCCGCCTGGGGACTAGAATTTATGGCAGTCCAGATACATGGATGATGTCGAGGCTTGATCGACCTACGTAGTCGGTGACATCAGAATCAACACCTCCTTTCTTTTCTTTTTTGAAACTGCAAACCGGCTGTGGAACATGATAGTTTTCGAGACCCCAGATGTGTGACTCAAGAAAATCGACCCGGAGATGTCGAGTCCGGGGTCGCAAAAGGATCGCGGATGCGATTTCAAGGCGGTGAGCGACTTTCTGCCGAGGTCATCAGTTTGGAAAATTCCTATTTGCCAATGGCTTGTGGCAATCTGGACTTGTGTCTGCTCGCGTGCTGTCGAAGAGGAAGATGACCGCACTGCAAAGAGCGCCTGGTGTATACCTGGACTGAGGTAAGAGTAGGGAGGAGCCTGTGTGGTAAAAGATGCACAGTGGACTCCACGTACAATTACCTCCTTCACTCTACGAGCGCTCTGGAGGGTATACGGAGTACATTGTGGGCCTGGGGAGCCAAGCACTGTTACTCTGGGGACGCAAATGAGCTGCATGCGAACGGTTCCACCAATAATTCAACAGCTTCCTCCACCTTCAAAGACCAGAGAGATATCCAGACGTCTTGAGTGCGTGAGTGCTAGTATGCAAAGTAGATCGAGCGCCCCATTACGCGCTTCTCCGTTCGTAACTACTGTACGGAGTACAATTATGCGGATTCCAAGGTATCTATCCATTGACACTACAAAGTAGCTAATAACACCAGTCTTTCCCCGCTCTTCGCACATGTTAAGGGCGCTAAACGGTCCAAGCCCCCGAACTCGGCAACCCTTTCATCATCGTAGAGAAGCGTGAGAATTTTGTTTCTTGACTCACTACTGACTCCTCCTGTCCTTCAAATATTCGTCTCGCCCCCGATCACCTTTCACTTCTTCATTCCTACATCTAGTCGCAACCATGTGCCCTCCCGTCGAAGAAACACTTACCAATGGCTCCAACGGTGTGAACGGCTCCAACGGCGACGCCCACCCTGACTTCAAGCTCATCAGTGAGCAGCCTACCAAGCACTCATCGCCCTACCAGCCTGTGGGCGACTTCCTGTCCAATGTCAGCCGCTTCAAGATCATTGAGTCGACGTTGCGAGAAGGCGAGCAATTTGCAAAGTACGTCTCGCTTTGCCGCGATTGAGCCCCTCCAGCGTGTCCACTAACTCGCTATAGCGCATACTTTGATCGCGATGCTAAGATCAAGATCGCCAAGGCCCTCGATGAATTTGGTGTCGATTGTACGCTTTTTTCTAGCCTGCAGCGTTAGGCGAGGGCGTCCTGCTGACCGCTTTTCTTCCAGACATCGAATTGACGAGCCCTGCGGCATCGGAGCAGTCGCGCCTCGATTGCGAAGCCATCTGCCAGCTCGGACTCAAGGCTAAGATCCTCACCCATGTACGATGCAATATGGAAGACGCCAAGCTCGCTGTCGAGACAGGTGTAGACGGCCTCGATGTCGTGATCGGCACTTCGAGCTACCTACGCGAACACAGCCACGGCAAAGACATGTCATACATCAAGAAGACGGCTCTGGAAGTCATCGAATTCGTCAAGAGCAAGGGCAAGGAGATCCGGTTCAGCTCCGAGGACTCGTTCAGGTCAGATCTTGTGGATCTGCTGTCGATTTACAGTGCCGTGGACAAGGTTGGCGTCAACCGTGTAGGCATTGCGGACACAGTTGGCTGCGCAAGCCCTAGGCAGGTGTACGACCTTGTTCGTACTCTGAGAGGCGTCGTGTCGTGTGATATTGTAAGTTTTTAACCGGTCGAATGACGCAAAGCGTTGCCAGTTTCGAGAGGACGCTACACTCGACATTCTATGTGCGAAAGGTCTAACAATTAGCAGGAGACACATTTCCACAACGATTCAGGCTGTGCCATTGCGAACGCCTACTGTGCTCTGGAAGCCGGTGCCACACATATTGACACTTCAGTATTGGGTATCGGAGAGAGGAACGGAATCACCCCTCTCGGAGGCTTGATGGCTCGTGTATGTAATTCCCAGCAACATTCTACCTTTTCCGCTGCGGGTAATGTTAGCAAAGTTTCGACAGATGGTCGGACCGCGTCACAATGTGGGCTAACACCATTTAGATGATCGTTGCGGATCGTGACTATGTGCTTAGCAAGTACAACATCAAGAAGCTGAAGGATCTAGAGGAGCTGGTTGCCGACTACGTTGAGGTCAACATCCCCTTCAACAACTACATTACCGGTTTCTGCGCCTTCACCCACAAGGCTGGTATTCACGCCAAGGCTATCCTCAACAACCCGTCGACGTACGAGATTATTTCTCCTTCGGACTTCGGCATGTCTCGATATGTTCACTTCGCCAGCAGGCTCACTGGCTGGAATGCCATCAAAAGCCGTGCAGATCAGCTTGGTCTCCAAATGACCGATGCCGAGTATAAGAAGTGCACTGCAGAGATCAAGAAAATGGCCGACGTCAAGAAGATTACCCTCGACGACACCGATTCGATCATCCGAAACTTCCACCACAATCAGATTCACAACACGAACAAGCCTCTACTCCCAGACCTCACCAAGGAGGAGGAGGTCCAGCTACAAAATGTTGACAAGCAGATCGAGAGTGTACCGGAGAAGCGCCAGCTCGATGCTGCCGCCGCAGCAGATGCACCGGTCGCTAAGAAGACACGGTCGTCAGCTGCATAGATTGTTTTTCTCAGACCCGTTCGGAGTTTCGGCTATGCTTTTATCCTCGATAGTATTATATGGTCATTTGTCAAAAGTCTGATGGAGCTTTCCACAATCTCTCACGATGGAAATTGTCGCCGATCGTTGCTCTTTTCCTCCATATCTTGTCAAAATTTGGCGTTGGGTCTGGGCTTATCATCGCATATTCCGGCCACGGAAAAGTTCACTATGGCTTCGATACCTTGCTCGCTGGTATTAGATCAGTAGATCAATTTATGAATTGCAATGTATTAGAATCAACGGTTCGCTCGACACTATTGCTTCCAGTGGTGTGTTACGTAGCTAAATGGCGGTAAACATCGCAGATGCTTATTACTCTGGGTGGTGCACGCCTGATGACTTGTTGCATAATTTATGTCCGATCCGGTCACGAAGGATTGACAAATAGATTAATCCCTTTCACGTCGGCAGGGCAGCAGACACGTGAGCTCGTGCGCTACAGGGTCTACGAAGGACGACCCCACGACCATTTCCCTAGCGCTTTGTCTGAAAACAATTACCGTCCCCGACACCTCTCAAAATCACCCAACGTAGCATTGCGCTCTGACACTCCCGATACAAATCTACGTTGCAGCCATGAGCACTACTGTCACTGTCACCGCACAGCCACGAATTACCGCCGAGAATGTCTTGCGACTCTTCCCCGAAGTCAACACCACACTCATAGGTGGAGAGCACAACTCCGCTACCAACGATGCTGCGCTCGAAGGGTACGATGAGGAGCAGATACGGCTCATGGATGAGGTATGCATAGTGCTCGACGAGGACGACGTGCCTATCGGTAGCGCGAGCAAGAAAGTTTGTAAGGAACAGCGGGGCGGGCGGCATGCTTTTGAAGCATAGCTACCCATAGCAAAGACACTGCTGACGATAGTGCAGGCCATTTGATGAAGAATATTGACCAGGGACTCCTCCACCGCGCATTTTCCGTCTTCCTTTTCGATTCTAAGAAACGACTCCTCCTCCAGCAGCGCGCAACCGAGAAGATCACCTTTCCCGATATGTGGACCAACACCTGCTGCTCACATCCCTTGGGCATCCCCGGCGAGACTGGTGTGGGGCTCGATGCATCAGTGCAGGGCGTACGTCGTGCGGCGGTACGGAAGCTGGAACATGAACTGGGCATCAAATCGGAGCAGGTGCCGATTGACAACTTCAAGTTCCTCACGCGGATACACTACAAGTCACCTAGTGATGGAAAGTGGGGAGAGCATGAAAGTGGGTTTCGAAAGAAGCACCTGGACAAAAGACGGGGACACTGACCAGTCGTAGTTGATTACATCCTCTTCATCGAGGCAGATGTCGACCTCAACATCAACCCCAACGAAGTTCAGGCCTCACGCTACGTCAGCCAGGACGACCTCAAGACCATGTTCAAGGATCCATCGCTCAAGTTCACGCCTTGGTTCAAGCTCATCTGCGAGAGCATGCTGTACGAATGGTGGAGCCACCTTGATTCCGGGTTAGAGAAGTACATGGGCGAGAAGGAAATTCGACGCATGTAAACTCATACGTATCGCCTCGTGTCGAATTCCAGAACATTTTGATCCACCGGTTCGCGTAGCGGCTCATTCCATTGTGTAAGCATCTCGGATCCCGGAAGCTAATAGACCGGGGATCTACATGGCTTGCAAACCGATTGGCCTTGCTTGACAGCTTCCCGATTCCGAAGGCGAATGCAACATGACATGCTATGCAACGCACGAACATCCGGGTTTTCGTAGATACCAGGTCCATAGATAGATAGATACCACGAGACGAATTGAATACAGTCATTACGGAGTAGTCAGTGACGACTCCCACGCTAGCTCTAGCTTTATCAGTGCAGAGTTTCGCCGCTTGCCTATCAACTCACCCACTATCTATCTGATTGTTGGCCACGACATGGCAGCAGCACAGCAGGTCTCGGATTCCCCGCTTGAAAGTGTTACAGATAGATTTGCTTGGAAAGGAAAAGCGAGTGGCTTGTTAGTTGCCAAAATACTCCGATTATATCCTGGCCTGGCCGTGGTGGACTAAGTGACTAGATGTTGGACAAAGTCATCTGCCAATCAAATTGTTGCCAGTTCCGAATAGAGCAGGTACAGCCGAAGAGACACCAACCACATCCAGCACACGACACTTTGTGACCTACGCCGCGCCTTTCTCAATGCGTAAGACTACATCCTTCACACGAGAGCCGACTCCTCCGGTACTCAGCTTAGGCTTACTGGCAAGTATGTGTTCGTACAATCAATGGTGAAGGCGATGGACGATGGAGGCATTGATTGGCAATGGCACAGTGACAGTGCAGCGGCCACCATAGAGGACAAAGCCGAGCAAAAAGCCGAGCAAAGCTGAGTGAAAGCTGGCAGCCAACGCCAGTGAACGCATCCAAAGCTAAACGTCACAAATGGTATTCTGGGATACATTGTCTACCTGCAGCACGGCCTCCACCTTTACCTCGGGATAGCCAAGGCCGGGCATGGGTGGTGCCGAACGTATATCATGGTCACAGACCCTCCACTTTTGTATTCCTCTGCACTGTCCGGAATCACTTTACAGACCTTTGCCATTACCGATCTTGCTTTCGTGCACCAACCAGACGTGTATCTGTCCTACCCCCACGACGCCTGCATCTCACTGCAGCCTCTATACTCAACAATCCTTCGTCGGCTCTCCGCCTTGTCTCGTCTTGCTGCACCAACAAACAGCCAAGAACGGTGTACGTACGGTGCCATCAGTGGTCTTGTGACGAGACTGTCCCCTCTCAGACAAACAAGGTCCGATCCATACCGCAGCCAAACAATCACTTGCCCGCTTCCCTCCCTCCATACAAACACGAACACACTTCGATCTCACACTTCTACTACTACAAACGCTATCTGCAATCCCAAGCTGCCGCTTGACAGCCACTATTAAACCCCCATCCCTTTCCCACCCAAGGGCAGCTTACATAACCAGCGCCTATTGATGTCGGTTGACTATCGTCAAGCACTCACCTCTCTACGCTTTCCTTCTCGAGTCGAAACTGTCTCGAGATCACAGCTATCTAAAGTCCACACGGGTGACAGTAATCGTCCAGCCGATACGTAAAGCAAGCCGTCAACACACCACATCGTCAAACGAAGAAAAGGTATACTATGGCAGGCTTTCGAAGACAGCCACGGACCCTGCTCGACCCGGCTGCTCATCTCTTCGCAACCAGACTAATCGCCTCCCAGCAGTTGTGTGCTTTGACTCCTGGTTCATCTTGTCGTTCAAAGATTAACCAGGCTCAAGTGACATATCGTTCTTCCCTCTCATCGGCGACTGAGCCGTGTACAAGCGAAAGCACCTTCACGCTGGCTTATACGGCCGTCCCAATTATCAAAAGAAGCGGCAGATCTCATCTCAATACTAGTAGAAGCAATTCCACGAAACCGCAATCATGGCGACGACATTAACTTCCAGTACTTCGTCGCTCGTCTCTATCCATGAGCAAAAGAGTCACCCCATGTCTGCCAATGCGCAAGTCAAGGGCCACACTACTTTTGACTATCGTAGTCTGCTGCAGCAACACCAAAAGCCTGTACCGGCTACTGCTGCTGCTAAGGCGGCCCTGCCCCCATGCACTGATGGCGTCCGTGCCGTTACGCTTGCTGAGTATAAGCAGGCTGCTGCTTGTTTGGCAGAGGCATTTGCGGAAGACGAAGTAGTTTGGTATTCCATTGATACGCCGGATCGTGCGGACCTAACTTACGAGGAGAAATGGGCGCTGCATGTTGAGATCTTGGAATACGTGACGTATGCTCATATTTTGAAGGGGCTCGTAACCACGATCGGGGATTTTGAAGCTGTAGCGCTTTGGTATGTATTTCTTTTTTCGTCACTTGCTCGTAGTCTCATGTTGCTAATCGGTCAAAGGATGCCACCCGGTTGTGACACTGACGATACCCTCACAATATTCCGTTCCGGCATGTGGCGCCTCAACTACCGCCTCTCTCCCGAGGGCAGACGCCGCTATTTCACGGAATTCCTACCTCTCCTCCATGACACCAAAGCAGCCGCGCTCGGTGCGCGTGACGCTGAGTCTTGGTACCTCGTCTACATTGGCACCAAACCTTCTGCTCAGGGCAAAGGGTATTGTCGCAAGCTTATCGAGCATGTCACTCGGCAGGCGGATCTTGAAGGTAGGGCCACGTATTTGGAAAGCAGCAATGACAAGAACCCTGTCATTTACCGTAGGTTCGGGTTCGAGACGGTGAGGCGGGTACATTTACAGCGGGCGAGGGAGAATGTGGGGTTGGACATCATGGTCCGAGAGCCTAAGGGGGGTGTGAACGGCGGGGAAGTTTCTAGCGGAAAGTAAGCTGAGGGAGAAGTGAAGATGAGAATGGATCAGACGGGGAAGAATGAGCATCGATTCAACACGAGAGCTCAAGAGGATGGACTAAATTGACCGTCGCAGCAGGATCTCTCTGCTTTGAAGGTTCAACACGGCACGGCTGGGGTGTTCCTCTTATTTCCTTCTTCATATGTTTCTTACCGTTCCAGCACGTTCGCTAGTATACCAAATTTACAGACCAATAGACAATCGGCTGTCGCAATGATGGAAATGTGGAATGACGAGTGATTTTCGGCTGGGATTAATCTACGCATCGCATTTGTACTCCGTATTATTGTATATTGCATCTACTCGGAAGCCAAGGGTAGGGGTTGTGGGCCCCGGCACATCGCCAAAGGACAACGTCTAACGCCTCACTTCCGCTTCAATTACCTGAGGACGGACCGGGGCGCGACACGTCAAATCGCAGGGTGTACGATATGAGACGGGCCGCTGTTTTGGAGAGTTATGCGTGTGTTCGCTACGACATGTTGGAAACAGGACAACGGGCATCCAGACACAGAGTATGATCTGAGCATGAGCACGAGATTAGATGGGGCTTAGCTGTATGCGCACGGAGACAGAGATAGACAGTATTATAGATAGGCATGCACACGGCGCGGGGGGAGGGGGAGAACACTGAAGCCATTGTGTGTGTGTGTGTTGGATTTGCTGTAGACAATTACCTAGTATTTATCTGCGAGGTACATGTGTCCAAGGGGGGAAGGATAGCAATGTGTTTGTTTGAATAAGTGCACAATGGGGCGATGGCTGCGATCTATAACTAAGCTTTACGATATCGATGAACGATCCGGCCACTCGACATGCACAACCTGGAAGTGTAGCTTATTAGCCAAATCCAATGAGGGGAAAGTCGGATACATAGAAGACGGCAAGAGACGACGAGTTGCGGAGGTTTATGTATGTAGTGAAAAGCGGCGTACAATACAATATACATGGCAAGACGTGGGGCCGGGATGCGGTGAGGATTTGATTGTCGTGCGTGTCGTGGGCATGAAACAGACGCACTGCCATCCATCATTTCAATTCTCCTTTACGTTTCTCCCTCTCTTTCCTCACACACGGTTCCGCTCTCTAACTGTTCTCTTCCTGTTTCTTCCCTTGCTTGGCCTTGCCCTGCCTTGCCCTGCCTTGGCTTCTGCACGCTCGTTCGCTCGCTCGCTCTCTCGATCTCTCTCACACTCTCTCGCCCACACACATACACATACACAGACCCGACTAGCTATTCATTCGATCCCCGGCCACTTTAATTAGCGTTATCCTACTCGTCGTTTCTCTCGGTCGTCACGGTCAGGTCACGGTCACGGTCACGGTCACGGTCTCCAATCGATAAAGGCGTCTGCTCCTCTCGACCCCGCAAGCCTTTGGCAAGCCGTACGCGTCCACGTCCCATTGCCTTGCCCGGCTTGCTTGCCTATCTGTCTGCCCGCCCTATTGTCTGTTTTGTCCTGTGTCAGCCTGCCAACACATCGCACATTTGCAGACGACATGTTTCTCCAGCGCCGCTACTCGGTGACGGGACAGACTCCGCCGGACCATGTGGGAGCCATGAAGCCGCAAACCCACGCCAGCGACGGCCTCCAATCGTCGCCCAAACTTCAACCGCTAGACACGAGTGTGCAGACGGCCAGTTGCAGCTTCTGCGAAACCGCGGGAGGAGATGCGAGCAAGCAGTGTGCCAGTGTCATCGTCTCCACGGCCACGAGCGATACACCGGCGGACCCAGCGGCAGCGCCAGCAACAGAAGGACCGGGGCGAGGACGAGGAGGAGATGCTCGCGGCCGCAAAATGTCTCACCATCCTGCCGTCCGCACCTCGTCCAAGCGCTCCGCGACACAGCTGCCGTCTCCCAACACGCCCTCGAGCCACGAATTGCCGACAAAGATCGCACGACTCGGACTCGAGCAGGATGACATGGATGTGGACGTGGACGTGGATGAGGGCTGCATGACGGATCCGTTGCCCGAGGAGAGTGACTGGGCGCTTTCGTCGGCTGAAGAGGGCTTTTCAACTTCTGCATCGTCGTCGCCTATTTCGCCGCCCGAGAGCGTTTCCGACGACGCTGTCATCGAGCCGCTGCGTCTCATCATCCCGGACGATGCTGTCGTGGAGGACCTCGCCCTCTCACCACCAGTTGCTCTTCCCCTATCGCCCCTGCCGCTGCAATCGGTAGCCGATTTTCGTGCTCCCCTGACGCTGCTCACGATGCCACCAGAGATTCGTCACGAGATCTATCGACACCTGCCCGACCTCGTCCTCCCTCACCCGCTCATCTACTGCCTCTCCACCTTCGCGAACAACATGCAGCACCCGCTTGCCTCGGTCTCGCGTCTCGTCCGCTCCGAAGCTCTCGCCATCTTCTACAGCTATAATACGTGGGTGATCAAGCTGGAGTTTCAGATGATGTATGAAGCCTTTCAGGACTGGATCATCCGTCTCGGCGACGGCGCCAGCTCCCTTCGTCTCGTCACCATCGCTACCCGCAGCCGTCTTTTCAAACCCAAGAGCTCCCACGCACCAAGTAGCATCGGATTAAACGGCCAGATGCTCAACCAACCCGTCCTCGCTCCCAACCAGATCCCAGGACAACCTCCCGTTTTCCTCCCCAACCTACCAGTCGAAGAGTACTCTCCACCCGACGGCGACGCATCTTTCCGCATAGATCTGAGTGAGAAGTTCCCCGGTGGTAGGGTCGAGGTCATTAGGTGCGATGGCACGAAAGAGGCGGCCGAACAAGCACGGGTTCATCTCGCGGAAATGGTGGCTAGGCTTTGGGATAAGAGGAGGATGGGAACGCTTAATGGCCAAGATTGGGTCAATATGGTGGATGACTTTCTAAGATATACAGGTTGGTGGTGAACACCTTTCGAACACTCGACAGGGCTTTAATCGACCTTGCCACCCATCTATCGACATGAGTAGTCGACATTTCATTACGGCCGGAGATATCACTGGTGCGATGCATCATGGCACCAGTGCCCAATTGAACCACAAAAAAGGGCAAGTCTTCATTCCTCGCATTTTCCTTAATTTCCCTCCCTTTTTTCGTTTCCTTGCACTTGTCACGGTTTCTTCACAAATGCTGCATTTTTCTTGCGCGGCGTTAAAGTCCATGGGTAAAAGGATGGGTTCATGTGGTAATCAAGTTTTCTTCTGTTTCTGGTTTTCCAAAGCACCTCGCTCCCCGCTCCCTCCCTTTTTCTTTTCCCTTTTCACTTTTGTAGGTTGGGCGGATTGGGTTGGCTGGGTTGCATGCTTGGCTTGGTAATTGGTCTGTTTCATTACACTTGGCTGGTATTCGCGCTGGGGGATTGTGGCGGCGGTGCTTACATATTTAGCGGGGGATGTGGATGGCTGGAGCTGGGTTGGGTTGGGTTGGGCTGTATGGGAGGGATGCTAATGATGGGGGATTTGGGATTTGGGGGGTAAGGGGTGAGGTTGTCGTGGTGGTACGGTTCCTGTAGTAGTAATAGTGAGCGAGTGAGTGAGTAAGTGAGTAAAGGTAGTGGGTGCATGTGCATTTTTGTTTTATCTGTGGACTCGGTAATATACCCGGCTTTCTCTCATGGATTGAAGAATAATAATGCTTTTTTCAACTTGTGTGTGTGTGTGTGTGTGTGTGTGTATGTGTTTCTTACATATCAATTTGATTTTCTTCGGCGGTGCTTTTGTTTGTATCTGGTCGTGCGTGGGGTGCTTGGGGTGCTTGGGTTGTTGGGACGTGGCTTGTGGTAGTAGTTAGTTACGTGTGGTAGTGGAATCCGATCGATAGGGGATGGGTGCATTTATTTGAGAATCGCTTGGACAGGACTAGCGAAGTACCTTTGATTTGGTTCTGGGGGTTGTGGCAGCGGTTTGAGGGATGGTGGAATGGGGGAAGACGTGGGATGATGTAATTGCGTGAGTGGAAAGTTTGTAGTCTGGATATCGAGATGTACTATATGAAGATAGGAGATAAATACTAATCAACTACAGAATAAACGCAGAAAAGAAACATCGTAGGTATCGAATAAAATTACAATTTCTGTCGGACTACGTACGGAGTACACTATACTATGAAAAACAAAAGAAGAAGGCTGGAAACCCTTTTCTGATCTGATATTCGAAACCAGTAAATGAGAGGAAATGATGCATCATCTCCATGCGATCCAACTTCTATTCACACATGTCCAGCTGGGGTGGTGGATCGATCCATCACAGCCACCAATCACACTCTCCCCCCCCTTCCCCCCCCTTCCCCCCCCCTCCCTCAACACACCTATTCAGCTACGACTCCTTAGCCGGCTGCTCAGGAACCTTGTGCACGCTATGCGACGAATTCGGCTGCGTAACACCATTGTAAGCATTCTGCTCGAAAACACTCCAATCGCCAATCTGCTCGTCAAAGAACTGATCAAAATCAAGGCCAATCATCTCCGCCTCCTCCGTCACCCTCAAGTGCATGAAAGGAATGAACTTGAGCGCATAAAGCAAGATGCAAGTAACGACGAAACTGTAAGCCGAAATGGCGCAGATCTCAGCGAGCTGGCGACCAACCTGGACACCCACACCGTCGAGCGCGCCCTCGTACTCGGAAGAACCGTCGAGAGCGGAGACCCATTTTTGAGCAAAGATACCGGTGAAGAAGGAGCCGCACATGCCGCCGATGCCATGGAGTTTGAATACGTCCATGCCTTCGTCGATGCGGAGGAGCTTGTCGACGTCTTTGCAGGCGGAGCAGATGGCGCCGGTGAGGAAACCGATGAGGGCGGCGAGCCAGACGGATACGTAGCCGGCGGCGGGTGTGATGCCGACGAGGCCGGCGATGGCTCCGGAACAGGCGCCTACCAGGGAGAAACGGCCTCTGCTGCGAATCAAGTCGACGCTTGTCCAGCCGAGGACACCGAATGAGGCGGCTGTGTTGGTGTTGAAGACGGCCATCATGGAGCGGAGGGATGCGTTGAGGGCGGAGCCGCCGTTGAAACCGAACCAGCCGAACCAGATGAAGACGGTGCCGATGAAGACGAGGGTGGTGTTGTGTGGTTTTCCGTGGATTCTCTCGCCTTTGTGCACGCGTTTGCCGAGGACGAAGGCATATGCGAGGGCAGCCCTGCATTGATTAGATGTTGGATTTCGACTTGATTGAAAAATCAACATACCATCCTGAAGCGACGTGGACGGGACCACCTCCTGCAAAGTCAAGCGAAGGCAGATTGTACAGCCATCCACTTGAGTTCCAGGTCCAGCAAGCAATGGGGCAGTATACGATAGTGGCCCAGCAGAACGAGAAGATCATAGATGGTAGGATACGACCGCGCTCGAAGCTACCGCCAGTCACGAGCACAACGGTGATGATACAGAATAGCATCTGGTAGAGACAGAAGACGATTTCGGGGAGGAGATCAGAACCAGGAGATGGAGCGACAAGAACGTTCTTCATGCCGAAGTTTGCAAGGTCACCGATGAACGAGTTCGCTGTGCGCGAGTAGGCAAGCGAGTAGCCCCAGAACATCCATTGGAAGCAGACACTGGCATCAAGGTCAATATCTCTTGGGGTTGTGGTCGTGTTGGCGGTGGAGACTTACACTGCGGCGACGGCAAGGGACTGAAAGAGTAGGGAGAGAGACGACTTGCGACGTGCCAAACCACTGTAGAGAAAGCCGACACCGGGGATGATGAGCCAGACGAGAAAGGCGCAGACCATTAGGTATACATAGTGAACCTCGAAACCGGCATATTGGGCATTGACATCTTCATCGAGAGAATTGCCACCGTTAGGCTTCGCAGGGTCGAACTCGGGCTGAAAAGCATCAGTATATCACATTTGAATGCAAAACAAGCTGTCGACGTAGTATGAAGTCATCCATAGTCTAGCTGGAGTCGATGTACAGGACCCGTTACCAGTAGATACTAGCAAAAAAAAAAGACATATACTCACAGGCGTAAGTTCAGACATCTTGACCTTCAATCAAAAACCCAACGTCTCTTTCTTCAAAAGCCCACCAAGAAAAACAAGAAGAAGAAGAGCAATCAAAGACCTCCGTGCGTATGCCGGGGCATGAAAGCCCTCATATATACCCCATTCCTTCCTCCCCCAGACTGACTCGACCCGGAAAAAATATCTAAGACAACCGCCAATACGCCATTACCCTTCCCTACCACCCGCGCAACCCTATGCAGACCAAGTCTACATATGGCGCAAGAAGCCGTACGATCCCCCATGGTTAATTGCCAACTACGCCACCTTGGCGCTCTGATAAGGGTTCTATATATTTCGGAATCGTTTCCTTTCTGTGCTGTACGCCGAGTTCGCCTTCCTCAAGCCTTACTTGACCTCGACTGCACGTTACAGACTGAGGTCTGACGGCATGCGAGTCGGTGTTGGTATGTACAATTAATGAGAATGCAGGAACACAGCAGCACCGAAGCCCTGGGTCGAATTTATCCAGCTTCGCGGCCTTTCTTTGGGGGGGGGCAGAGCATTCCGTGTGCAAAACAGCAGTACAAGTCATCGTAAAGGATTCTATATTCTTGGACTTGATAAGGGAATATAAGCAAGGTACCAGAAGTAGTTAGGCCAGTGATAACAGCGATCCTGTGGTGCTCCTTATGATTGGCGAGACTTGAAACATCGCGTTACAAAACTCGTATGTGTCAAGGTTTATACGCGCGAGACCTGCAAGAGCCATACCTGAGGATATATATCAGTCGCTATCTATGAGATTAGGCAACATTATTCCGGTAGTTTTGTCCACGGCGACCTGATGTCGTTGTGATGGCTGATTTGATAACCGTCCATCCGCGTATCCGAGCGCCAGGACGACGAGCGAACCGTACAGCATGTGTACCCCATATCTATAACCCCTTATGGAAGTCTTACGGGTATAACATCATATCGTATTTCTTGGCAGGTATGTCTTGGAATATGTATATACCGGGAATACGTACACCTACCCACGCCAGTTGTGATAAAGACGAGGTGTTGTGTTACCTCTCCTGCAATGTCATGGATATCGACAAGGGCAGATAATGTCGCTTCGTACTCGCTTCCTAGCCCCTGGATAGGGAGAAGAAGATGGTGTCAAGATACGTGGAAGCTGAGCCGTCCGTTATGAGGTGGTAGGCCTCGACTTCGCAAAGCCCATTGCCGTCATGAATTGCTTCCAATAGACAGAGGAAAAGATGGCGTAGACTAAAAATGCCGAGAATGAGGAATGGGGCGAGTATGATTGCGGGAGTGAGGAGTTTGTTAATAATTATGGAGAAGTTGCGTAATATGTGACGGAGGGCGGGGGGAAACTTGGGTTGGTTGCAGAAGAATAGGTTCTTGGGTAATCAAGAGCGGATGTTAATTAGGAAGTTAAAGGAACAAGTGAAAAAGGTATGTCGGCGATGTACAGAGTGTGTACGAATAACATAATTGGTATCATGGCAGGCTTCAAACGACTACACGGCGAAGTGCTTCTGTGCCACCGAGCATACGGCGTCCTGTAATGGCGTCTCTTCCTTTTCCACTTTCCCATCTGCCTTCTCGGCTTCCCTCCTCTTTGCTCCAGCCTTCGTCCTCGTCCTCGTCCTCTCCATCTTCGCTTTTGAATGCCGCCGCACCTTCCATAAAGGCGATCTGCCGCTCATGGGAGCCTTCGACCCATTGGTGTATGCATTTATAGCAATATACAAAACCCACCGGAGATGCCGTCGGTGTTGTGACGAGTGTAGCACAGATTGGGCACAACTGCGAATCTGATGGAATGGGAACAGTTAAGATGGGTAGTAAGGTGGACGATGAGATTGGGGGGTCGACACGCTTTGGCTTCTCGGATGAAGACGAGGATGGCCGTTTCTCATCCGTGTCTTTGGTGTGTGACATTTTCTTGTTTGATGTCGGCAGGCTTGCAAGCACCGGTGGTGGTAGCTCGATGTTCTCGGCAGCTTTTCGCGACAATTGGCGCGCGAAGTCAGAAGCGTACCACCACTCTAAGAACTTCAACGCAAAGATGCTTGTCGGCAGCAGAATCTTTAGTGAGCTTAATAGGCGGGGCTTGATGCTGCGGGCCATGTTCCTCGGGGTGAAAATGGAACCTCCTTCTCCTGGCCTAGCCGGCCCAACCTTTGCGGGCTGTGTCGCGAGCGCAATCGCTTTATAATCTGCCTCGCCCAGCCTTCGTATCCGCGTCCCTATCATCCAGAGAAAGGGCGAGCTATATTTTGAACCGTCGAACAGGTAAGCCATATTGAAGACCAGCAGCGTGAAGTAGTAGGCGGCGTTGACGCTTGGGTACACGTTCCGCAGAAACCACTTGTAATAGTACATAAACCTTTCTTTTATGCTCGCGCCTGCTCTTAGACCATCTCGATCTCTATTGTATGCCGAGCCCAGGATATTCGAATGTGCGGCGTGAATATCGTAACCCTCGTCCAGCTTCCTCTTCAACCATGGCAGCCCCACGAGCACGGCCAGATTCCGCCATATGTCGCCCTCGCCCAACTTCACAGCCTCTCTAACGCTCTCGGGCGCACCCAATTGTGCTCTCGGTACCTCCCCACCTCGTACGCGCAGCACTCGAGCGCGCTTCAAGCCATAGAAGTTTTCTGTAAAGGACCCGCCGTACGTTTTGAGGAAGTGACGCTCCACCAGAAGCATAAGCAGTGCGTATGCTTCATCGAAAGAGTTTAATATGGGTAAGAGGTACCGCGGGTATCGGGGGGTGGAGACGGCGAGGAGGTAACGGAGGGAGGGAGGGAGAAGGGACGCGAGTTGCTGTTCGGAGAGAAGCTCGAAGAGCGAGGGCTTGAGGTCATCTATGCCATGCTGTAAGCTGGGGAGGTACTCCATGACAATTGGGGGTTTTGCGGAGAAGGCGGAAGAGATAAGGACGATGGGTTTGGACGCGATGTGAGATGCGATAGATGGATAGTTCAGATAGATTAAGCCGAGGCTTCGGAATGTCGGCTGCACTTGCCTTGTCTGCTAGATACGTCACGCGTCATAAGCTCAGCGCGAGCTTACATAATACATACATACACCTCGCCATCAACAACAGCTCAAGGCACTTTGCCATAGTAAAGCACTTGGAACACTCCACAGCATAGAATCAAAGTCACAGTCGGAGCCAGATAGCAGTCAGAGTATAGAGCCATGTTCACCACCGACAGGTGCCAGGAGCTGGCACATCCAGATCTCATCAACTTCTCCGTTTCCGTGTAAGCTATCCCTCTAGAAATGCTACCGCTCATCTCGTCGCGTCCTTAACCGCCCGATAGCTTCATAGTCGTGGGCATCCTCGTCTCGTATCTCCCGCAGCACTACAAAATCATATCGCGACGTTCCTCGCGCGGCTTGAGCCCCTTGTTCGTGCTGCTGGGGACAGTGTCAGGCACTGCGAGCATCGCGAACATCTTGACCCTGCCCGAAAGCACGCGGGATATGGGATGCTGCAGGGAAATAGGGACGTTCCCCTGCGCCTCTGCGCTTCTTGGGATAGCCCAGATTGGCGTGCAGTGGTCCTGCTTCTTCTTCATGTACGCATATCTTCTTTGTTCACTATGGCTTCGTCACGTGCTTTCTTCGTTTCATCCCGCCCGCTGACAGAGGGTAGCATGCTCCTCTTTCTCATCTTCTTCCCTCGCCAGCCCCAAGATCCCGAAGAGCGAGATGCCACCCTCCCGACCTGGAAAGAAGCGATCCTCGTCCTCGCCCTCTCGCTCGCTTTCTTCGCCTTCGCTCTGTTCGGCTCGGTCGTCTTCGTCTACGCTGCCAACAGCCACATCAGAGGCTGGGCCAACTTCCTAGGCCTTCTCGGCACTGCATTGGCTGCGATACAGTACATTCCCCAGATAATGACAACATGGAAGTTGCAGGAGACCGGTAGCTTGTCGGTCCCCATGATGTGCATTCAGACACCGGGCAGCTTTGTGTTCGCGACAAGTCTTGCTGTCAGGCTGGGTCCGGCGGGCTGGAGCGCCTGGGGACTTTTCATATTGACCGGATGCTTGCAGGGCTGTCTGCTCGCCATGAGCTTGTGGTTCCTGTGGAGAGACAGGAAGACGGCGAAAGCTGGTGATAGCCAGGCCTCCAATGGCAACGCAACATCCGATCATCGTGCGGAGGATAGTGAACATACGCCTTTGTTGGGCAGTGGAAGGTAACTTCAGCTGTATGACGATTCTTGTAGATTCTTTGATCATTGTTCTTTGTATCTGTAGCTAGTAGACATATTGTGGCATGCCACACGCACTCCCACGCACCCCAAGCCTGATCCTACCCAGACACCAGAGTGCCAGAGAACATAGGATCATGGAGAATCACTCCCTCTAACTCGCAATGTCCGACTATCCAACGGCCTAGATAGTTGCCCAATCAGATTTGAAGAGGCCGGACCGATTATCTGGACCGGGACCAGGCTGTCCTCGCGCAAATCTGTGAACATGGATGCAACTGAGCGTGTGACGGCAGATATATGTCTCTACTCTCTACTGGCCAGCAAATCGGTGAGCTCCTCGCAGTTGCAGCCTTCTGAGTCACCATTGTGGGAGTTGGATGACATGACGCACCAAAGAAAAAGGCGAAAGGGCGGAGCCATCGCTTGTGATTGACCAATTTGTCAATGCGATTCCTACCTGGAATTAACCATCTATCCCGATTTCTCAGATTGACTTCCCCCACCTTGCACCAATTCTTCAAAGTCTTCGTGTCTCTGATATATCACGCTACCAATCCACGTACGCCCACACCCGCCATCCAGACGTATTGACGTTGCAACAACGCGCCGAAGTTCGCCATGTCGCTATCCGACATCGCCTCACAGGCGGAAAACTTGACTGCATCACTCGCAATCGCTGAGCAAGCCATCGCACAAGATTATGCCGAAGATGGATCACCCTTTGAGCCCTCGGATTCAGAATCAGAGTCCGGCGAATCACTCGCAACTCGTCAATATTCGTTGATTAATTCGTATCGTCGGCCTTCGTACGTGAATCCCGGAGGTAGATCTACCGCTATCTTTTCTTCCAGCATGCCGTCGCAGAACCACTTTCCGGACGGACATAGGCATACGTATCTATCGAAGCAGGAGCAAGAAAATGCACAGAATGAACAGCGAAGCTTACTTCGAGATAACAATTTACTACCACCAAAACACCCCCGACGCGAAAGTGACGGTTTGCTTTCCGGTGGCGGATTGTCAAACAAGTTGTCGTTTGCAGCGCTGAGAAAGACGAAAAGTGCAAATCAGGATGAAGTGGCGGGGAGGAGTGGTGGGCCTTCCGAGCGGACTGCGTTACTGAGAGATCCGAGCCTACCATATCAGGGCCTAGATACGCGGGAAAACATCAACCAAAAATGGGGAGAAGCTGTTGCCGCTGGAAAAATCACAACAACATGGCAGAGAGAATCGAAAGTTTTGCTCAAATCGTCGGGTCCTCTAATATTGACCTTCCTACTGCAGTATTCGCTCCCTGTGGCCAGCATCTTCACCGTTGGCCATATCGGAAAGATTGAATTAGGAGCCGTCAGCTTGGCAAGCATGACAGCCTCTATAACAGGATACGCCGTCTACCAAGGCCTCGCAACCTCCCTCGATACACTCTGTGCACAAGCCTACGGCTCCGGGCGTCCGCATCTCGTGGGTCTCCAACTCCAGCGCATGATATACTTCCTATGGCTTATCACAATTCCGATATCGATCATCTGGGCCTTTGGGCCACATATCCTCTCACTCATCGTCCCAGAGAGAGAAACAGCCCGGCTGGCTGGCCTCTACCTCCGCATTCTCATTGCCGGGGCTCCAGGCTATGCGGCCTTTGAGAGCGGTAAACGGTACCTCCAGGCCCAAGGCCTATTCAAAGCAAACATGTACATCTTGCTCATTTGCGCACCTTTGAATGCCCTCATGAACTATATCTTCGTCTGGCGTCTAAAATGGGGATTCATTGGCGCACCGATCGCCGTTTCCATCACGGAAAATATAATGCCGCTTCTGCTTTTCCTTTACGTGCGTTTCGTCGACGGATATCAGTGCTGGGGCGGCTTCGAACGACGCGCCTTACGAAACTGGGGCCCCATGATCAAGCTCAGTCTTCCAGGCCTAGTCATGGTGCTGGCCGAGTTTCTTGCCTTTGAGATATTGACCCTCAGTAGTAGTTGGCTCGGCCCCACGCCCCTGGCAGCTCAGAGTGTGCTTGGAAGCATCACAGGAATAACATTCCAGATCCCCTTCCCTATGAGCGTAGCAGCCTCGACGCGAATCGCCAATCTGATTGGCGCCACGCTTGCTCTCCCGGCCAAAACGGCGGCGAAAGTTGCTCTCTTTTTCTCCATTCTTGTGGGTATATTTAATCTGCTCGTACTATCGTTACTCCGAAACTACATCCCTCGGCTCTTTACGCCCGACACAGAAGTTATTGACCTGGTAGCGAGGCTGCTGCCATTGTGTGCCGCATTCCAACTTTTCGATGCTTTAGCGGCGAACTGTAATGGTATCTTAAGGGGTTTAGGACGCCAGGAGATTGGCGGATATGTTGGTCTGTTTGCGTATTATGTAGTCGGGCTACCAATCAGTTTCGGCACGGGGTTCCAAGCGGGGTGGGGATTGTTTGGGCTTTGGAGTGTAAGTTGTCATTATCGAAGTGAACCGTGGGAAAGATGCTGATCTGATTACGACAGGGTCCTGCCATTGCGCTTGGTGTTGTTGCGGCTATAGAGACGGTATACATTTATAAAACGGATTGGGAGATGGCTGTACAGGCAGCAGAAGCGAGGAACGTCATGGATGAGCGGAGAGTCTAGCACTGTGGCAGTGTCTCCATACGTGTTCGGACCTGCGGCCTCGGCCGTTCTGTGGAAGAATATGATGTCCTGGTAGCTCGTTAAATACTTTGAGATACGGGGTATATCACTGTATGTGTACGAGTGACATGTGCACGGAGCTTCTAGACACACTTAGACAAAGCACTACTCGCCTCACATGCCTAGTTCTTAAGTTCGTAAGAACTAGGCATGTGAGGCGAGTACTCCATACGTTGTGGAGGCTAAAGGCTAAAAAGCTAGTCACCCACCCACCTAGCTCCACAGCTGCTCGCCTGCAACTCTCATTGCCTCTTTTACGGTTCATGCATTGAGTCAAGCTCAACCCTATTTCCGCTATCGGCGCTCTATCTCCTCCGTAACAACGTATAATGCTATAAAGATGTCGTAGCGCAGTTTTAGCATCCTCTTCGCGCAGCTATTACCTTTGCTGGCCTAGTCTGATCAGCTCAGTCATCGTCAGCCCAGCGAACCGGTTATCACCTAGATGCATAGCGATATATGTATAACCGAACACCACCTCAGCACAAACACGATCAATGATCACGACCAAACACACGCGAAAACGTAAAAGTGCAGCTTCAAATAGTGCAGTTTCATTACAAGTCACTGAAGGGTATCAATCAAAAAAAAGCCGCCAAACCGGCATTAAAGCGAACATGCGAAAACTTCCTCCCTCCCGCTTCCCCTTCCCCCGCATCCACATTACACACACTGTCGCGACTGTCAGACCTAACAACGCATCTATTCCCAACAAGACGTTTTCTAACCATGCCAGACCCCCCCTCCCCCGTCGCGATCTCCCTCTTGTTTTGGGCATTGCGACGCGCGATGCCACTGATCCTAGGCGGTATGATGTTGGCCAAGTCGCTTCACCCGTGGATGAGACGTATTAAGCGATGTTGAAAGATACTAGATGATGACGATGATGATGATGATGATGATGATGGCATAGTTTCGCTCGGACCCCACATTCTTTCCCACCACTATCGTCTGTCCACCGCTCCATCGATGAGCATCATTTCGGACTCCTTTTTTCTTTCCCCCCCCCCCCCCCCACCCAATCGTAGCGTACTCGGTTGTACATAGTTTTGATTGATGGGGCCGCTTTTCCCTGCCCGCATGCGTCATGGGTGGGCTCACTCGGTTTCGTCTACGCTTTCTACGCTGACGGAGGATGTGGTGCGGGTGTAGGACATGGTTGCTGTTTTTACTTCGGTGGTGTTGAGGGTGAGGGAGGGGGTTGCTTCGGGGATGTCGGTGGGTTGGGAGAGTTCGGCTTCGGTGTCGGGGGTGGTGAGGGGGATGCGGAGCATTTGTCTGCCTACGAGGTTGGGGATGTAGACGTAGTTCATTGTTGTGGAAGACATTGTTGTAGAAGACGTTGTTGTATGGCAGTGGTAGTGGTAGTGGTAGTGGTAGTGGTAGTGGTAGTGGTAGTAGTGGATTCAAGGCTTGAGTAGTGTGGTAGTGAATAGTATATTCGTGTAGAGTAAAGAGTGAAATCAACTCAATTAGCAATGTTTGCAAGTAGACAATCAAAGTCGAAAGTCTCTGTGATAGATATCTAAACCAAACTTTCCACCACCGGGGGGCCCAAGCCCGTATATATACACGATCTCGCTCCACCCCCAAACCCAAGAATCCTATTCCCCCCGCGCTCTAAACTCCATCTCACCTCTCTCACCCTCCTCGTTAGCTCCGCCGCTCCAGCATACCCTTGTTCCACCCTCCACCACACCTCTCCCATCCAATCACCACTCCCCGCCATGCCTCACCATGCCCAGCACCCTTACGAATTCGATAATGCAGCACAAGCATCCACCACGAATCAGCCTCCGTCCCTCCCACCAACTTCCGACCTTTCCGTCCGCGACGCTCCATTCGCCCACTACTCGCCTCGGCGATAACCAACCCCCGCAGCCAACGATCTTATGTACGCCCCCCAGCGCTGCCCATCGACGCCCACACAGCACGCTGAGAAATCGAGACCCAGGTCCCAAGACTTCGCGCTCCCCTTTTTCCCCGTCCCCCATCCCATCCACACACATCAGCATCCACATGCGTGCGAAAACTCCCGTGTGTGAGTTGGGTGCGCAGTGGTGCCACGCTCTCATGTCATGTGTAAGGATCTTGGCACAGACTTGAGACGAGCAGGGTAGCATTATCTAGTGTCTAGCTATGTATGTATCGCTTTCGCGGCCTCTGGGTCTAGAATGCCTGCCTGAAGTTTTTTTCCTGCTGGCTTGATCGCGGCGAGGGCTCGGCGCGGGGAGATGGATAATATGTAATAAAAGCTGCTCGCTACATAACTATGTGACCTGCGCACATACATACATGCGTAGTCACAGGGGCCTCACGGACTGTCTTGACGGGTACATACAACTGTGTTACTATCTATGTACGGAGTTACCATAGTACGTATACACATGTGGTGGATACTAGACCGGTCTAGTCCATCCTGCTACGAACAGCAATCGGATTGTGCCGAAGGAATTATCGATAGAGGTGTGTACGTAGTTGCATGTCAGCTGATAGATACAAATAGACCACCGCACCGCGGACTTAACAGATTATTGGTTAGTAAACAGCTGCATGCTCGGACTTTGCTTATAAGGTCTCCACGTATCTATTCACGGAGGGTCGCGGGTATAGTATTATTTCCCCCCGACCGGTGGAGCTATGTCATTGGGGTGTGTTTGAATATAGACATGTATGAGTTTGAGGATGATTTGTTGGTGTTGTGAGGCGTGGTTAGGGACTGGGTGGTCCTTGGGGGTATTGGGTACATGATGGCCGAGCTTCCGAGAACTGGTCTGTTTTCGGCATATCGGAATCGCGATGGGATTGCGGTGCGGGTGTTCTTGAGACGTGAGAGGATGGCCTATACAATGTTCGTCTCGCGATGGTGTTGGGGGTGTGGGAAGAATTCCCGGCGCGAAGAGCGTGATGGTGCTGCTGTGAGAGGGGGAGGCGCAATTTGATTCGCTTGTTGTAGGTAGGCTTGGTTGTTGAGGAAATGTGCAGATCACACCGTAAAGAGAAACTTCTAGAAGCCTGAGGGCAATTCTACCCCAGCGTGCCCAGCGTTTATACGAAGTATCTAGTATCTACATAGTAGATGCATTGAGGAAATAAGATAACGTCATGGGTGGGTGGTATATCGTGCTGTGCAAAACTGCAGTTCTGGATAATATATAGGAAAAGAAATATCACCCCCCAGCGAATGGCGCAACATGCAATAGACTCAGAAAAGTGAAGTGTAGAATGGTTGTTGTATTAGTGTTGAGGTGGAGGCCAGCTATAGACTCCGTATCCAGCGCCCGCGCTAGTATTGTAGGTAAGAACGATCTAAAGCACAACAGAAGGCCCATACACTCTCCTCTGCTCCAACGCCACAGACTCCATCGTCCTCTGTCGCTCGAGCGTAGCAGCAGTGCTCATTCTCGAAAGACCGGTCCTGTTTCCCTCTCTAGAATTAACACCTCCCAAAGCATCAACAACATCCTCCTCTTCATCCTTTGCGATCGTATTCTCCATCTCCATCTCCTTTTCAAACTTGTAAGCCATATGGGCTGCTCGAATGTGAGTCAGGAAGGTAGCTATGTTGGCCACAATCCACCATGCGAAAAGAATAGGCAGATTCCGGTAGAGTCTGTTAACGGCTCCGCCACTCCATACGGTCATTAAGACGGAGTATGCATTGTAACTGGGAAGAGCAATGCTCCAGTGGTAAAACCCGGAATGCAACTCATCTGGACTGAGCGTACTCGCAAGGTTGAGGAACATCCAGAGCAGCACTACAAATGGCATAACTGGAAGAGGTGCAATGGTAGAGATGGATTCGAGTATCAAGAGATGGATGTGCATCAAGAGCCAAAACGTCATCCAAGTGAGCACGAAGTCGCGCCCAGAGACATTCCAGTTCTCGCGGAAAGCCCAGAAAAAGCCTATTTGGCAGAGCGCTGCACCGAGGGCGAATAGTACGCCTGCGACGCGACGGACAATGAGGCTTGACAAGACGGTCATTTTGGTGTAGAGCTTGTGTTTTGCAGCGACGCCGTTGAGGACGAGCAGGAAGAAAAATTGCAGAACGACTGGGATAGCCATTGCGACTGTGTTTAGAAATATAATGGTACCGAAGGAGGCTGGCATGATGTTGGTCTCAGTGGCAGATATGGGATTGAGGAAAGCTTGAACTGCGGCTGGGTTGGTGGTGTCGAGGGATTTTAGAGCTTGAGTACCGTTGATTTTGGTGTATGCAACGCGAGTTCCTTGGATGAGTTCCTGCATGTGAGCCTGGACGGCCTGTCTTGCGAAGACTGTGTACCGCTGCTCGTTCCAAATCCAGTGGAGTTCATTGGAAGAGTTGTAAGAGGCTGCTAGATTGCCTTGAATTGCGTCGCCTAAGCGTTGCGATGCTCCTTTGGTGGTGGAAATGGCCGCCCAGTATTTCCCCTCGTACACAGCTCGGTACATGTCCTCCTCTGTAGGGTACTCTTCTGGCGTGAGTTGGATGAGTGTGAAGAAGCCGGGGCCTTGAAGTTGCTGGTATGCGGATGTCATAGCTTGCCCAACGATGCCGCCATCGTAATCAACGGCCAATACATGGAAGTCGTGGTGCCGGGAAGAGGAGTTGTAGAGGGTCCCGAAGAGATATGTGCAGCATGCGAGGAACCAGATCATGAATAGTATACCGCCTGCCGCTGTTTGTAGAATGAACTTGGAGCGAATACCCTTCCATTGTTCATGTGTAAAGGATGCCCGGTTACTGTTGGCCAAACTGGGCTTATGCCGTATTTTGCGGATTCTTTCGAATATGTTTACCATTCTGAAACAGTGTAGAGACGATTTGATGTTGTAGTGTGAAAATGCGCACTTGGGGCTTGGGTAATTATATAAGTAATTAATAACGTAGTAGTATTTGGTGCTTATATGAATACTCACTTACTGTTCAGCTTTGTGTGGGTCATTGTCATCGGGATTGATGTTGTGCGCGTAGGTAAAATGTTGCAAAACGCCGATTTGTGCCGTCTCGGCCGAGCTTGAAAGAGACTGCTCTCAACGCCCGGCAACTGTACACGGCCGTAATATGTGAGCCATGACGGAAATAATGGCCATTGTCCTGGGCTGAGTACATGGCATCATAGCCTTGGTAATCTTTTCTGACATTGTTAATGGTTTCTAATGTTACAAAGATGCTGGTGACGACAGGCTAATTTCCATACGAAGAGCCCGTCTAGAAGATGGGAGAGAAGGGACTAGACTTATTTGAGACTAGTTAGATTCTGCTGGACTTGAATACATACGTACAAAAGGGCATCGCACGCATTCGGTTTTGTCAATCTATATTGTCGAATCGAACGAAACAGAAACACCCCATGATGTTCATTCTCTTTGAGATCACCTGGTGGCCAGCTTTCGGATGAGGGGTCCCCTTCTTTTCCAACAACTGTAGGTAGATGAGTTTACTCTATACGGAGTAGTGTGCAAGATGATAGGTTTTGTGGACAAGAGGAAACAGCGAAGACGGGTAGCATATATGAGAATGTTATGCTCACCATAGCAGCGAGCTCAGCTATAGATGCGACTCAGTATCTACTAGTACTACATAGACAGATATATCGACATGTCCTTGGCAGAAGGCCCCCAGACCATAAGAAGAGTGGAACAGCAGTATTCCGTACCTATTACTGGAGTCCCCCAATTACCAAAAGGACACACGCGGGCTTCCTTCTAGTCTATAAAAGCGACGTTGGCGCCCTGGATCCAGCATACTGGCATTTTTCACGGCGAAGATTACATGTTAGCCCAATAGTCCAGCGTTTCGAGCTACTTCAGACTCAGCCTCATCCAGCCACGACGAATCATGGTGCGCATACAGCAAAGTCCCACTCCAGCGAATGCCTGTACTGAAACGAGCAGATGGAGACATGATTGATAGGGCCTGACAGGTTCAATGGATGAGATGGAATCGCTCTCGATCCAAGCCAAGACGCAGCTTGCCCAGACGCCATTGTTGGCGGTTCGCCTCTCATCTCGCTCGTTATGTACATATGCAGGCTGATGAAACCAAACGACGGTATTATTGGAATGCATGTTTCGGGGACATGTCTTCCAAAAAGGAAGTAATTCAACGGGGCCTTTGAAACATTTCCGTGAATTGTGTTTGTTTGCCTGTCTGTGCGTTTGTTGCTTGAATGCGCAGGGGTGGCTGGGTTGATAAGGGACCTCTGCGCTTGTTGGGCTCATTTGGTTGGGAAGTGAATGAGGTCCGTCATTCGTTGTTGTGAGCTGCGCCAGCCACCACACCACGACCACGACTGCGAATCAGGATAGAGAAGCGCGTATTGTATAGTGATGCTGGGCAGCTACCGTTCCTCATTCCCAAGGAAATGGAGAGTTTTTGTCGTGGGTGTTGATAGTTTGGAATATGCGGGCAAATTTCTTTGTCCTCTGCAATGCGCCTGAATATCGTGTTTGGCGCAGACGTGTCACCATGCGTTGAACTTGTCAACTCAGGCCTGCAAGGCACTGGCCGCTCTACAGGTTGATACTTTCGGGAATATGAGAAATAGACGAGATGGATGGGCAGGCACGCAGGTATGGTATGTACATGACAGAGTTGAAAAGTCTATGACGCGATGCAAGCATACTGGGCAGGAAACCTGCACGCATGCAAGGGCAAGCTAGAGGGAGCGCGCCAAGAAGCGCTGGCTGGGATGGTGTTTAGTGAACGGTGACAGTTGTGGCCGACGAGCGAGCAGAGGTTGCGACGCAGGCGGGTTTGAGGCGGCGAAAGGGTGCTTTGGTAGGTGAGAGGTGGGTGGAGAGGGTGGAGTGGAGTGAAGTGGAGTGTCTGAGATGTGTGAGGCAGCATGACGGCATGACAAAACGGCGTGTGTGATGATGTCGGCTTTTCGCGGTCAGACTTGTTCTGGCACCATCTATTCTGTATGTACTGCAATGGCCTGCTGCTAAACCTCAGAGAGATGATGATGGGTGAGCTTGCGGGCGCGGATCGTGACGGCTAACCCTTTTTCCTGCATGTTGCCGCGATTTTCGGCAGGGGCTTATTAAGGCAAGCCATTCGAACACATACAATAGTCTAGTTACACGCTATATGTATAGTACGGAGTCCATATGTGTACCTAATACGACATGTATACGACGATCGATGGCAGTGGTGCGTGCAGCTCACCCGCCACAACAACAACACCGTCCAGTCCGTACGGAGAGATAGATACCGGCAGATTGATGCGTGTGTGCGTGTATGTGTGTATATATGTGTGTATACGCGTCCGGGACTCAGTGCCAGCAGTTGAAGGGGGGGGGGTTTCTTTGGGTGGAACACTACTATAGCGTTTGATCAGCGTCATCAGAACTAATAACTGCATCGTGAACATTGTACATTCACACACCTGTCAATCCCCCCAAAGCTGCCATATGACGTATCGACGGGGAGGCGGCTGGCTGCGTACAATACAAACCCAGGCGGACCGTCCAGTCGTCACACCCAGTGCTGGTTGTTGGCAGAGGCGGCGGTTGGCGCCCCAAGGCACGGTGCGGAAGGCCAGGAGCTGTAGGGTAACAATACTCGTAGGGGCTCGGCGCTGGGCGTGCGCCACCGATAACCTTCCCTGCCCTTAGGTCAATCTCCTCTGCCTCTCTGTCTTTGCCTCACCCTTGCCCTGAACCTGCCTCCCGTCTATTATCCTGTTTCCCGTCCCTCTTCCTTCCTGCGTGCCCTTTTCTTTATTTCCCCATCGTTCGCTGTACTCCTCTCTTGCGTCCTCACGCTGGAGCTAGGGCAGTCATGTTACCCTCGTTATGGATAGTTTTTCCCTCGCTGGCCGCCCTGGTGCCGCCCTCGCTCGCTCAGAGTCTCTCGCTCAGCATACAACCTAAACGCGCAGGCGCCTCAGTGTCGGACAATCTGAGCCCATCGTACGCTGGCTTCGGCATCGAGCCGTCCAACCTGTTCAGCTTCACCGGCAATGCCAATCCTAACCTGCTGTCGATACAGCTGCTGCAGAATCTGGCCGACTATTCCGGTGCGCCGCCGCACATTCGTCTCGGAGGCAACACACAGGACTACATGCTCTACGACGCTACCTACACCGAATTCAACTGGAAGAAGAACCTGCAGTCGTCGTCGCAGGGCGCCATCGCCGCCGACAGCATGATCATTGGCCCCAGCTACTTCGCCGCCCTCGACCGCTTCCCCAAAGGAACCTGGGTGACGTATGGCCTGAACCTGGCCTACCAGGGTTCCGACTTCAAACAGCGCATGGTCGACACTGCGCAGGCTGCCGTCACCAAGCTCAAGAACGTGCAGCTGTACTCGTTCGAGATTGGCAATGAGCCCGATCTGTGGCTGCAGAACGGCTTCCGCACCGGTGCTTGGGACGGCAAGGCCTACACGACCGCCTTCATGGACGCTGCCGACAACATCTACCAAAATGTGCTGAAGCCCGCCGGCCTGCCCGCCACCTTTTTCGAGCCGCCTGCCACCGCCTCCACCATCGGTACCACGTTCGAGATCAACCAGCTGGTCAACAATGGCATGCTCAACGAGAAGAATGGCAACTACTATGTCGGGTGGTGGAACCAGCACGACTACTTCCAGTGTACGTTTTAGTCCACGTTCTACCCACGTTTTTTCTTCTTTTCTTTTTTTACGTCAAACTTGGAACGCTGGCTCACAAAACACAGTCATCGGTGTAACGTCGGAGCCAATCACGCTCGACAACCTCATGAACTTTGACTCCACCAACACGCAGTTCCAATATTGGGAGAAGCAGATCAAGATCGCCATCAGCACTGGTGTGCCCTACGTCTTGCGGGAGATGAGCTCCGTCGGCCCCATCGGTATGCACGGCGTGACCGACACATTTGGTGCTGCCCTCTGGACCTTGAACTTTTTCCTCTACACTGCCACCCTGAACGTCACTTCCGTGCAGATGCACATGACTGACAACTCCAACGCCAGTGCGTGGCAGCCTATTACTGTTTACGGCACCAAGCCCTTTATCCGCCCGCAGTACTACGCCCACGCTGCTGTTCACCAGATTATCGGAAACGGTAACGGAACCACACAGATCGGTGCCTTGAGTGTGAGTGGTGCCTCGGGCGACTACAAGGGTCGCATCCGTGCTTACTCTGCCTACGCCAATGGCAACATCCAAGCAGCCGTCCTCATCAACAGCAAGCCCGCCAACAAAAACTCCTTTACCTTCAACCTTGACTTTGGCTCTGCCAACGCCAACAAGAAGATTTATCTTTCCGCCCTGACCGCCGACGCGCACACGTCCCTTTCCGGAACTACCTGGAATGGAATGAAATACGACGACGTCACCGGCAAGGCAAGCATTATCGACGACACTCTAAACGTCCAGACCCTTGACGGTTCCGGAAAAGTCGCTATTCAGGTCAGGGACAGCCAGGCCATCGTAGCTAACCTGGACTGGCAACTCGGTAGCAACGAAGTTGTACTACAAGATGGGACGACGGCATCCGGCAGCAGGCGGAAGAACAGCGCTGCAACCACTAATAGAGGTTCTCGCGCAGCTGTCTGGATGGGAGTCGTCATGATGGGTTTCATTTGTTTCGCATAGAGCCCGATCACCCCTCCACTACAATCCCCGACTCTGGTTGCTCCCTACACATTAATCTCTTTTGTCTCATCGGTTCGGTTTATATACTTTCTGCGGAGGAAAATGTATTTGGAACTGCATGAAATGGCGTTTTTATTCGGTTCAGGAAATGAGGATTCGGTGTTTTTCTTTTTCTTTATTGTCCCTGCATCAGGTTAGAATGCGTCCATGGAATCTTCTTTTTTTCCTTCGAGTTGTGGTCTCTCAAAGCGAGGAGGATGAACAGGTCAAGACTGTGGGATTGTATATACTAATTCCCGCCTGTAACAATTCTTCGACTGAAGAGAAACTGGAGAAGTCAGTGCAATCGAGTGTTTGATATCGCTGTTGGCATTGCATTGCATGATCGACGTCATATTTAGCGGATGAAGTAAAGTGCTCACTATACGCATGATGCTGCGTGTAACGTGTTTAATCAGTAAGCTGATCAAATCAGTAACCTGATCACCCCACCAAGACGCGTCCTCTATCATCACTCCCATCAACCATGCCGCCACCAC
>JAFISD010000285.1:8719-32309 GCA_022560085.1 Helminthosporium solani | reverse complement strand
TATAATATATCTATATAAACTAAGGTACTAAAATATAAAAATAAGTAATTAAAAAATATTATAGTTAATAAGACTAAATATAGGAAATATAGTAAACCTCTACTACTTAAGCTACTAGCTAAATATAATAGTAAAGTAGTTTTCTAGTCACCTTAAAAAGTAAAAGAAGCCTAGGACTAATAGACCTAAAAAAAGCTTAATAATCAACACTAATAACTCTAAAAAAGTAAGGCTATAAGGCTAAAAGAGATATAGAAAGTAGAGAAGGCTAAGTTAGCTAAAGAGCGTTATTATAATAGGGCTATTATAAAGGAGAGGTATAAGCGTAAGGTAGCTTAAAAAGTAGCTACTTAGGAAAGTAAATATACTACCTATAAACTTAAAGCTTAACTTTAAAATAACTTCTAATTATCTAAAATAGGTAAGAGATCTAGCCTTAAGCTTTAGCTAGTAATACCTACTAAAGTAGTACCTTAAGAGCCTCTTAAAGCTATAGAAGAGCTAGTAGTTACGTTATACTCTAGCTAAGTTTTATACCTATTATAACACCTCTTAGAGTAATCTAAATAAGCTAAATTAACTAAGTAGCTACCTAAACTACTCTACTAAAAAATCTTATAATATTATTACTTTAGTATAGCTCTATAGCCTTATCCTTGTAATAGTCAACATGTTGATTTTCGTGCGTTACGTGGGGACGTGCGCTTGGTGGGGCGTCACGTTAGCGTCACGCTCGATCTCTCCCTAAACCCTTCCTTCGGACATCGTTTATCATACTTCATCTCCTCAGAGCCCCATCCGAATAAAGTGACAAGCCCTCAGCCTCTTCCTTTGTACAATAGGCCATCCTATCATATTTCCATCGATCTTGAATGTCCTATGGCATGTTGGTAGGACTTCGCGAACAGTGTGCCGACCTCGCGCCGCCAGCAGCTGGTCATCTTCCACGCCTGACCAATCGCATCGAATAGTCTTGTATACATTGTGATCACCAAGGGTCCAGATAATAATAAAAAACAGCGGTCGACGCCTTCAATACCGCAGATAATCTTGCCATCGTCAAAGCAGAAATGATTCGTGGAGCAAACGGTACCTACCCTGCGCCAACCTGCAAGTCAATGCGTTTCACGGGGATCCATGCTGTGTGGAAGTCCGTGATTATTCCCCAGAGTGTACCAGATTGGACTTATCTCGTCAGATTTGGGTGCTCTGCAAATAAGCATTTTCCTGTCTTGCTTGTGTGCTACGCTTTTTAGGGGTTAAGGTTGAATGCTGAATCATTCTGTTATGGATGTATAACGATTGTACGGACATTGGTAACACTTCACCTTAGTACGACACGGACCCCACTGCATGTTCTCACTCCACCTAGCCACTCGGGTTGAGAGCCGAATCAGATGGTTACAGATCTTACATAGTATAAGGCCTTCGATGTTTCTCCGCTTTCATTTTCCCTAAGCCTTATCTTCGATTTTTTATTTACCTACCACAGTCATTCTTTTTACCTTTATACCGCCATCATGGTCTTCGTTTCGTCTCTAGTTTCTACTCTCCTGTTTGCAGGCAGCGCCTTTGCTCTCCCGGCTGTTCCTGTGGTGGAGAATGTGGAAAAGAGAGCTATCGACGCCAAGTTGTTTGACAACTTGAATCTTATGGAACAATATTCTTCTGCTGCATACTGCCGAAACAATCAGGGCTCGCCTGGTGATCAAATCACTTGCAGCTCTGGTACATGTGACATGGTCCATGACGCGAACGCGACTTCAGTCATTGAATATGCAAGGCAAGTTGGCTACTGTACTTCCATATCATCCTAACTAACACACTCAGCGAGCTCGCAACGGACGTTACTGGATTCGTCAGCCTGGACCCAACGAACAAGCTCATCGTCGTTGCCTTCCGTGGTACTGCATCCATTGACAACTGGATCACAAACCTCAAATTCAAGGATGCAGACACCAAGCTCTGCAAAGACTGCACAGCGCACGCTGGCTTCTGGCAATCATGGCAAGATTCCCGTAAAGAGGTTCTCGCCTCTTTAGAGAAGCTCACTGCCGCAAACCCTACCTACCGAATCGTTGCGACCGGTCACTCGCTGGGAGGCGCCATTGCCACATTAGCTGCTGCCGAACTACGAACCCTCAAATACAAAGTCGATCTATACACGTATGGTGCTCCAAGGGTTGCTAAACCCACATTGAGCGACTTCATTACGAAACAGGGCAACAACTACCGTGTCACGCACTACAATGATATAGTGCCGCAGGTCCCGACCCTTTTCATGGGATTTGTGCACATCTCCCCCGAATATTACATCACGAAAAAGAACTTCAGAACTGTTACCCCAAATGATATTGAAGTACTTGAAGGATCAAAGAATGAGGACGGAAATGCTGGTCATACATTTACGGATGTGCTAGCGCATCTATGGTACTTCAACGGCATCTCAAACTGCCAGTTCACCTCCAAGGAGTAGAGGATTAGAGCGATAGGGGAGCATCATAGGGGAAAGCATTGGCGTTTTTTTTCAACTCAAGGCGGATATATTAATTCGGGGAAGATAGGGATGATACCATTGTTCTACGAATAGTTATAGAAAGGAAATCTGCTAGGGTATCTGTGCTAAGACCCTAAAACAACACTTGTAACCAATATTCGCATACCGCCATATCTCATATTGGCAGCTTAATTACCGTGTAGTCACCTCGTATATGCCCTCGTCTTCCAACTCCGCGCACGTGTGCTCCTGCCAAATATGGTCTACCAATGCTCTCACTTCTTGACATACGGTATCGACATGCCCAAATTTCCTGCAGAGCACGCATGCATAGCCGCCTCCCTCTCTGTGAGACTTCGCCATAAAGCGTGTACCAAGTAGGAAAACCCGCTCTATATTCACTTTGGTCTCGTCTTGCTTGATAATTTCCCAAGCTCGGTTTGGGAGGATAGAGATGTGGAAGTTGCAGAACGGACAGCGGTTATTGCCACCAGGCTCCAAATTACTGCTAAGAGGGAGTGAAGGCGTGCGTTGAAGGTTTTGAGCATAGATGCAAAAGAGATGGCGTGATGAGGTTCTGTGCTTGCGTTCGTGTGAATGGTGTGGGGGCGAAGGAGGAAAAGCACCGGGCGTGACTGGGAGTATATGCACTTCTTGACTGTCTTGAGGCGGACGCATGCGCTTGTATTGACTGGCCAGGGCGTGTATTGCAGCTGTACGCGCGGTACGTGTTGTTCGAAGCAATCGGTGTAGATGAAAAGCTGGTGGATGTTGAGGCTGATCAAGGAGGTCATCGTAGACCTGGAGGAGCGCTTGTTGAAGTGTGATGATTTGAGATTGTAGCTGGTTTCGCGTTACCACTATAATATGTCAGCTACTGCTGAAATGTGCAAAAATGGTAGCCGTACAGTCTCCGATAGCATACTTGTCGCCAATCAGTCGGAAGCCATGGTCGTATTCAGCTCGTACAAGCGGTGATGAAGTGTCAATAGATTCTGCATCGCTATCTCTAGAGACATCTCTTTTCCTCTTATTGCGAATCCTACTTCCTAAATGTGCATGGTGATGGTGTGCTCGTTCGTCGTCTGGATCAGAATGGCCTCTGGATTTGCTTCTCTTATGCTTGCGGTGATGTTCATCTTCATCCTCTTGTAAGTGATCTTTGATGTCTTCCTTTATATGGTCTTTAATGTCACCCTTGACGTGTTTCGACTTCTTCTTTATTTTGCGATACAGCTCGCTTGCTGACCCAAAGCTATCGGTCAAGGTTCGGACAAGAGAGACTACCACCACGAGCTCTTGGAGAACATCCTTCGTCTGTTTAAATCAGCTATTAAACAATTTAGGCCCTGTCGTGGGAAGTAATGACTTGCCTTTTCAAAACCTTCTTTGATCTGATTGTCAGGCATCTTAACACTGCGCAGTGAGTACAAAAAAAGGATCAAAAGAGTGTAGATGTTTTCCTTCTCAAAATTTGGCTCCGTGGAGCAAAGCCAACGCACATGATCTGGAGGATGACCACACAACCGCTGACCAGCTCAAGTCACATGTAGCTCGTCGCAACATGACACGAGGTCATCGCCACTACCAACCCTTAGCACTCACTCCTCCTCGAGCGTCCTTCAAATAGCTGCTGTCACCCATGAAAGCCTAAGATGCGACCGAAACTGCCCTCACGCCGGAAGCAAGTGGTCGCCATGCAGTAGCATCCAGACGGGTTCCGCCGACGCATAGATTTACACAGGAATGCACAAACCGATGCGCTTTGCAACTGACCCTGAGAACTAATATTAGTCACTATACTTGCGTTCATTCGCGTTTCACCTGGTCGGCATGGCAGAACGGTCCAGCGACGACGCAGATGGTTACGCAACATCCAGATGATCACCGTTGGTGTCTCTGTTCAAGACGCGCGTGTTTTTGCCTGGACAAACATCACATTCATGGAAATACTACCGATGGACTAATCTCGTGAAGGCTGAGACCAGGTAGGTAAAGACTGTGACACTCGTCACTCGCGTCCGATCTGGTCACGTGTTGATGTCTAATCTAATGCGAGGCTAGATCGGATGAGTCAGCAGCCATAGTCCCTCCGAGGTTGCTACATCCTTCGTACAACCCCGTACAAGAAACTTCCAATCATCAATAGGCATCAGTTTTGGTCTAAGCGAAGCGTGTGCATTATCCGGGTTATTTTTCTTGTTGTCTTGGCCTAAGGTCCGCCTTCCCGTCAACTGATAGGCCATACCGATATTGTAGTCCAATCGTCTCCGACATGCCAAAACAACGCCAAACATGTACGAGATGCTCAATGAGGCGTCAGAAGTGCGACCGGAAAGCACCTTGTTCCCGGTGTGTTCAAAATAAGGAAGCACATCTATGTACGATGGAATGGTCAAACGGCTACAACGCGGCTGTCCACCGCAAATACCCCAGAAAAGGCTCACCCACAACCTCCCGCTCATCAATTGGGGTATTGGAGGGGACGTCCTCGCTAGACGGATCCGTATCATCACAAAACGATGTCCAGTCTTGGCCCTCTATGCCCTTCAGACATCAACTACCGGGAGAACAAATTGGTGGCCATCAACCCCGTGAGATATCTTACGCCACGACGCCACCTTCCACGGAAGGTCAATCCGCGTTGCCCACTACGGCTTCAAGTAATGTAAACTTTGTAACTTACGGCCGATCGGACTTTACAGACATGTCCGTAGGCAGTCTAATAGCAGATAAAGAGGAATACGATCGTACCCAGGCTCTAATGGAACAGGGCCTCAATCAGAAAAGCACCAATGCATGTTTGAGCAATCCTGCCAGTAACAGTTTTTCTCTGGCTACACAGTCAGTTGAGTTGTATCATATCCAGTCACTGCTACCTACCAAAGAGCAGGTACTGCAGATAACAGAATACCATGATCAATGTATGATGTACTGGATTGGGGGTGTGTAGTAAGTTATCGCTACCGATTATCCCAGCCTAGGTAAAATTTCGATGCCTGACAGTTGCATTCTAGCCATGCTCAAAGCTTTCGCAAAGATTTGTATGCCGCATACGAGAACTCTCAGGACCTAGATCTGCGTCAGCACGACTGGCGATGGTGTGCGTTGTTATTCTCGATCCTATCTGCCAGTATGATTGGTTCCCATGAGGATGTTTCCGCTTCCTGGGGTTTTTCAGATACGGAAAAAGTAAGGTTATCGCGAGAATGGGGCAATTGCATGATTTCTTGTTTGCATTTGAGTGATTTTGCTTCCAAACATCACATCCACTCAATACAAGCGGTTCTCAATATGCACACATCCGAGCATCTCGTTGGCTCGACTAAGGAATGGGCTACGTACCAAGCTGCAGCGATCGTGATTGCACGAGGGCTAGGGTTACACAAGTGAGCGCATGTCTTTTAATACGCAATTTAGTACTAACATCCCGCAGGCTCTGTCCACATTCCGAAGATAATATCTCACCTTCAGTCATGACTCAAGAACAGAAGGAGGCTTTTCTACAGCGAGAAATTGGCAGGAGAGTCTGGAGCGCCCTCACAGCTCAAGACTGGCTTTGTTCAACCTCGCAAGGTATGTATCATATACAAAAGCGACATTATACGTCTATCCTACCACGCCACATTGATGACGACACATTGACACCAATTCAAAACAATATGACGCCATCGTATACACTGATCAGCAACTATCTCAATGAAGTGGCCTACATGTTATCCCGATATTTAGATGACATGCTGGATGCGCCTGATCTATCAGCAAAATACAATGTCGTTCTTAGGTACGATGCCGTAGTACGTGCATTGACTAATGAGAAGATGCCCAAATTCCTGCGGCATGATTCACCATTCGACCCATCTTGGCCTCGCTGGGCTGCATGGGCAAGGCGGTCCTACCGGGCTTCTGCTGCGCATAAAGTTATCATGATTCATCAAAGCTTTCTTGGGAAAAGCTTCACAGATCCTCGATATACCTATTCACGATGGGCATGTTTGGCTAGCTCAAAGACGATCATCGAGGCCATGGAGAAGCGATATCCCGATGAGCCCCAGTGGTGGGTTGAGCAGGTAAGTTTTGTATTGTCATTACCTTCGATTTTTTTTTTTGCTTAACACTATTTAGGCTTTCGTGGTTACAGCTGGTCTATGTCTAGGTCTGGACCTCTTCCACCGAGCTGGAAATGGATACGAAGCCAACGAGAATAAGGATGGAGTCGAAAGAAGCATCAAAATACTAGAACACTGGCCAACTAGCTCTGTCGCAAACCACGGTCTTCATCTCCTCAAGTCTCTACTGCAGGAGCAGGCGAAGAAGCTTGATAGCAACGGACCTGAAGCGCCAGCTTTCCCACAGAACATGGCCCCTCAAGCACTCGCCGAAGCTGCTACCGGATCGACATCGGTTCCAGAAGCCGAGCCTCCATCGCCAGACGACATTGTCTTGGAAGAACCCTGGGCTGGTGTCGATTTCGATGCTGAGATGATGAGCTTTGATCACTTGATCACTTGATGGGTATGCCGGCGGGACCTAACTTGAAAAACAATGTGATGTTTGAGTCTTTGCTTGGACTTTCGAATCCTCGACACATCTAAGAGCGCATGTTGCGAAGAGTCCCATAGTGACAATCGGAAATAGCCTATCTCGCCAAATACGAGTGGTACGGCTCCTTTTTGTGTCAAGCACATATCTACTAGATAGATATTAGCCAAGCCAACGGCTCAACCCACACAAATTACGGACCAAACCAAGCTAGGAGGCTGATACTTTACATCACGGTTGATCCCATTGTTGCAACATCCTTCGAACCAGTAATCATTCTCCAGCCCGAACTCAGACTACACGTACGATTTCAACCTGGATCACAAGCCGAGTAAGCTACTACGCGTCTTTCTGTTCTGTATCTGATGCTAATAGATTCAGCGAAAACCGTGCACTGCCCCGATGATTCAAAGGACACGGATCACTCCTTTAAACTATCATTCCTTGTGAAATCTATTGGCGATCCTGACGATGTTTTGGAAAGCGGACTGTATGGAGGCATCTGGGGCACCGAACATGACGGTACTACAAAGGTCCCTTGCAAAGATTTCCAAATCGGCATAGATGTGCTCGTTCCACATGATGGATTGCCGGTCAGGGCGAGATGTTGTTGTTGTTGTTGTTGTTGATTGCTCGGGGGCAGACTAGGTGTACCGTAGTATATAGAAGCTTGAGAAGAGATTTAAAATAAGTAGGAGATTTAGAAAGATATAGCTTGCAAGTCCTTGCACATTATCTATTCGAAGAAAGAAACGATGGAGTGATTACATATATACCTAAGTAGAGAAGCATGGCAGCTTGTGAAATATATACTAGTCATTATAGCAATGCCATACATACATGATTATTAATTAGATAGAGGCTGGAATAAATCCAATGATACATCAAACAATCATCCTCGATAATTTTTTTTTGGGGAAAAAAGAAAAGAATAGTTACAGTACTATCATTCTAATCACTGGAGATTTCTGGTAACTAACTGACTTAAATTTCTATTACTAATGTCTAGATTTTAGCCTTCTACAGGAGGAGGACTCTACTATAATTATCACTTGCCTTGAGATGGGGAAGATTCGGTTAAATTACACATATGGGATATTCACTTTTATTTACTTGTTGAGTCATTACATCGCTATGTTCTATCGTGTGTAATTATGTTTACCATGGGGTAGTGCTGCTACTTTTGAACATGTCCTTGGTATCTATCCTATACCCATCCCCATCTCAAACACAATAATGCCCAAAGTAAGACCTAGACAGAGTCTAGATTCTACCTGTCCATGTTATGTAACTGTGACACCAGCCTACACGTTCCAACGCCCCAGATATCGCTGAGGGGGTTCAAGAACGAGGGAATGTCTTTGATGGCTTTTGGAGACACGGATCGGACGGAGGGAGGGGGGGGGAGACGGACGTTTCACGGGTTGGAGGAGGTGGGTGGGAAGGGGGAAGTATCGGTGTGCATAGTGTAGGGGTGAAGTGTAGGGGTGCATATGCAAGAAGAAAGAAAACATACATAGTTATCATCTAGCTGATTATGAAGAATCTGTTACGCAAGATGCAGGCGAAGGACTTTGTCACAGAGGACCAGGTAACTTTACTCCGTAAACGACCACAACATTAAAGATAGAAAAAAAAAGAGAAGAAAATCAATCCTTGGACACTGCATACAACCTACCAACAGCGTTGGATGGCTCTTAGCTCGAGGGCGCGAAAGTAGCTGCAGAGTCGGATTCCATTGTATCCGAGAGAGCACGCAGCATGCACGCACATGTCCCTCAGCCATGCCGACTGTATCCGTCTGTCGAAGGGTATAGCGTGATAGCACCGGTGTTCAAAGGGGTCATCAGCGTTGTTTCCATATTGAGCTTGAGGACGCTGCAGCATGGTATGAAGGCCGATCCCATGCAGTGCCAGGAACAGAAGCAAGCCGAGTGAAGCAATGAAGGCAATAAGCTTAATTACCTTCTTCCAGCTCGCCGCGACGATTTGCTTGGGAATGCAGACAGATGCAAGCTGGGCACATGATGATGGTCGACACAGCTAGAGTGGCTCACGGCGCTCTGGGCCCCGAGAACTAAGGTGCTAAGTACCGGCATTCTGCGAGTATAGCGCTCCTTGGAAAGAATCTAGCGCTGGTTGCCAAAGAATAGAGATGCCCTGGTAAGACTAGAGGAATGCGTTTGCCATGGTTTGTTGTGTTGTTGTGTGGCCAATTTAAAAATATGGGGCAGGTTGTCCTTGGCTAAAGGGGAGAAGGTTTCTTTCAACGGTGGTGCTATTATAGTTCATGCGCGTGTGCATTGCATCGATCGTGGGCTTCGGAACGCGAGAGCATTACATGATCTTGGAGCAAGATGGGGATGGTGATGGGCCTAATGGGTGGTTGGAACAAGGGGATGTTGGATGGGTTGGTACTAATGAGACCTGGTTTGGGGAAGAAGGAGGAGGTATCATATCCGTATGCAGGGGACGGATTCGGTAGCCAAGAGCGAGTCTGGGACTGCATTCGGAGCTTTCGAGGACAAAGACTGCACTTGGTCCATCTAGTTGGATTCCAGCTTCTATAATGTTCAATGGACGGTTACCGACACTATGAGAGTGAGGCGATCTGTGGTTGGATAGTCAGTGTAACTATTGTATTGTACTTTGTAGCCAAGATGTCTAGCAAGGGGGACTTTGGATACGGAATAACTATAGGTTTGCACAATATCAATAGATGGACAGGCACATTTCCATAATCCAAAGGGGACAGACTTATGGGAGAGGTTAACCGGCACCACCAGCTACACTACTTTGTATAGCAACACTAAGACAATTTAATACAATACTAACTATACTTTATAACTAAATTCATTAATATAGATAATAAAATATCACTTTACTAAGCGTGGCCTAGTTGATACGATAGCGCTTTGGTCAACCACCAGGAAGCTAATAGCCGACCGAGAATACGTTGGGGTGGTGCCGGATTTCTCTTGCGGTGGTGCCGGTTAACCACTCCTTGGACTTATTCTTTGCCCAGGTCGTCGCACATGTTGAAACGTGCCGGATCCCCACTTTGCAAGCAATTTGGCACATCACATCCACCTCTTGGCCTCACATATTTAGGTCAATGCCGGCATCTTGGCCTCACGACTAACTATCCACCATGGACCATAGCGGCAGCTTGGCCTTGCGATGCGACCCGCGACGCTACGGCTGATCTACAACAGACCGGAGGCCGAGCTCGAAACGCGCTGGGCTGCCGAGGCTCTTGGCTGCCACAAGTAGGCTTGGGCAATGAAGAAAGGCTAGAGGGTGAGAGGCTCAGAGGCTTGGGGACAACGGCGTTGCAGTGGTAGCGGTGGGGGTTTGTTACGCTTGGCCGTGTGACAGCGTGTGAAGGTCAATGGAGGAACCAACTAAGGTTGAGGCCGGAGGAAATGTTTCAAGGTGTGGAAAGTTGGGGGAGAAGGGGTTTTGATGGATTGGCGGTACGTACCTCTCTCTGTTGGCACGCACCCCCGGTACTCTACTATTGTATATTATTGTATATTGCAGATACAATATATGGTGGATGTAAGGCAAGGATGGAGCATGACAGGTGGAGGAGCTGTGGAGACATGGAGCATCACAGCATCCAGCCAGGCCGTGGTTCCAGTGCGTATACGGAGTACTCCGTATTGTCTACTATATTGAGGGTATCACGGCATCTACGGAGAAGTATGTATGTCTCTAATGCATGTGATGGATGCTGCACGCAATGAAGAAGGTTGCTAAAAGGGGAAGGAGGAGGGATGAAGGGGACAAAGTCGGCCAGTGAAAGCTACCAGCGTTGCGGACCTTTGTTCTCTCTTTATTCTCTCTTTGGTCACTGAATGGAACGATGAACAAAGAATCAACGACATCCTCCAGTGGCGGGCGGCGGAACAAGTCGGCGTCGGTGTACAATTACAGGCGTACCGGTACTCCGTACTTGGGCTCGCACGAAACTCGCGGTCAAGCTCTGAAGATACATCACTTGCGCCAGGGATGAGCTGGTCGGCATGCGCTTGGTGGACGGGTGGACGGATACTCGTCATGACGTTCATTTTGCAGAGAGGGGTCAAGCCGGCGGAAGGGATAGAATCACAACATGCGGCTCTGCTGGGCTCTGTTTCTGCATGCGCTCTATGGCATGCCAAACGACGATAATGCTTTGTGGTAACAGGTGGGTGGAGCCCTTTCTCAGGCGTCTCATCGCACGCCACAACGCACTCGTGGCACTGTACACTATCGACCATGCAATTATCTCTCTGTACTCTCCGTATGGGCTACTCCGTACCGTTCTAGTATCTAGGTCGGGGGGTTACGGGGCGGGTCAGTCAAGCTTCATGGAACTTGGCAGCGGCGCTTCAAGAGAATTGACCCAGCAAGGATTTGCGGCGGCTAGCAAACGACAGGCCACGATCTTTCTCTCTTCCTTCTCTTCCTCGTTCGTCTTGGGCCCTGCATGTGCACACTAGATCGTGTACAGTACATGTAGTCTACAAACTCTGGCGTGTCTGGCTGCCCTGTGGTATTGTCGTAAAACAGACACCGAGCCATCCGTCTGCCGCTATACCGGTTGGAGACTAGTGCCCGTCGATGGCGCTTCGTGACCTGCCAGATGACAGAGAAGCTCGGCGCTTGCCGTGTTGGAGCAGTAGATGCGATGCGATGGAGAATGAGCGGTGAGCACAAGAGACGAGCGACGGGTGACGGAGAGCACCGCAGCGCGTGCAACTGGGGATGCAAGCCTGGAATGCAATAGAGTGAAATATCTCGAGTAATTAATTAGTTAGTTGAACCAAGTACTCCGTCGCCCATCTACATATCCACGTCGAGACTCACGCACGCAGCGAACCATCAAGGGGACTCATACATCAGTTATGCAGCGACATGACATGCATATGTACGAGCGATCGTCATCTAGATATTATGCCTGATGGAAGAAGAGTGCTGAATGAGATGAGCCAACAAAGAGAATTTGCATTGTGCAGCGAGGCGTACATGTCACCTGACTCTCCCTCCGCCGCCTCTCCAGTTGATGATTCTCTGGCGCACCATCTACAAAACGGCATACGGAGTACATGTAGCTATGTAAATTCAATACTATGCCCGTACACACACACATCCATCCATCAACACATGCTGTGCAGACGCTGAGAAACGCCCATTAGAGCCTTTTGGTTTGATAATGACACGGCCGGCCCGCCCTCGCCCAGTCCACATCCCCCGTCTGCACTATTTCTACCCGGTCTTCCTCACCCCCCTCCCCCCTCCCCCCTCCCCCCTCCCTCCCCTTCCCTCCCCCACTGCACAACCTACGTCTGCTCGTCTGCGAGGCGTGTTGCTTTTGCAGCAGTTCTCGCGAGCAGCAGTGCTTTCCTGGATAATCTGCCTCTCTCTCCCTCTCTCTCCCCCTGGCTACTCCGTACCCTGAGTGCCTGAGCCGTGACCCTCGACTATTGACCGTCCATCCGCCAGCGCAAACTCTTTTTCTCCCAGCAAATCGGTCGGCCTCGCTTCGTGCCCGCCACACGCGGATCCTGTCCTTCACCCGCCAGGTATTCCCTCCCAACGTTAAACAAGCCAAGTAATGACAGCACTAACATGGGCCTGCGCAGCTTTCCACATCTTCCACGCCTTCCAGAGCCTTTTTAGTTCCCCGTTTCAGAAACGACTACTTTACCTTCACCATGTTCATTTCCATATCATAACAGTAGCTCCTTTGGGGCCCCACCCTCCGCGACACCGGACCACCGACACCGCCTACCTGTCTACCTTCCGCCACAATAATACTTCGACCCACGCGTCCGCCTCTCCAGCTTGTTCATCATCTCCACCCAAACAGTACCATTGACATCCCATTGACTCTACACTCTTCACACTACCGTCGCTTCCCCGAAGACCCTTGCCCGCGCGCGCCCGCCCGACGATCCACCCCGCCGTTCAACGAAAACAACCTACCTATTGCACACCCGAGCTTACGAATTGTTGTTTAGCAACCCGGCAATGGCACGGGAAGAGCGCAACCAACTGGGCGCGAAAAGCACACAAGGGAACGCCATGTTTAGCCTCCCCTCAAATGCTCACGAAATGTCTTCAGAAGAGGATCTGTTGAGCGACGTGGATGAGCCGCCCGATTTAGAGTCTACACCCCGCCCGTCCGCACTGAGACTGCACGAAGCATTCAAGGCTTCCTTCTCCAAATCAACCCTTCGATGCGAACGCAAGGAATCGCTACTTACGACGGCACTGCATTCGAACAACACTTCCCCCACGATCGAGCTCGCCAACGAGGATCCCATGCGAGGCATGTCGTGCGCCTCAACGTGGAGCAACAACAGCATATCTACAGCAGAACTCACCAGCGACGGCGGATTTACAAGCTCTGGCACACGCGGTACCCCGAGCCCCCCTCTTCCTTCAGCTGCATTCCACACCACTGCGTCGGCCTTCAGAAAAGTCACCGTCGTAGAACCCGAGCCCATGGTGCATCTCTATGAAGGCAGCGGCAGCCCCGTGCGAAACACAGCTGCGCCCCTAGCAGCAGGCGAGAATATCGTAGAAGCGACGTTGGGCAGAAAGCGCTGCATCTCGTTTGCATGTGGAGCCAAGAGCGAGAAAAAAGCCGAAGGAGAGCAGTCGAAACCGCCCCCTGAACAGACAGTAGAGCTTCCAAAGCGAGCGTGCACCATCAAGTTTGCTTGCCCGACGAAAATCTCCACAGCTGCCCCGTCCAAGGACAACAAGCCACGCCGTGCAGCCAGCCCGGCCCCTCCAGCTCGTCGCTCACGTGCATCGCCAAAGTCACCCAGGATCCACCGAGCTTCAGATTCGACTGTGCGAAATGCTTCTCCAATCGCCATGCGAAAAGTATCTGCAAGTCGGGAACGTCGTCTCAGCACCAGCTCCGACTTGGCTCGATGTGAAGCGTTCCGCTTCCACGAGTTTGCCAGTTCCGAGGAGGAGGTTCAGGAATGGACCCTCGAATCCACTTGCCACCGCCGACCTCTCACCATCAAAGACACTCTCAGTATCGAGAATGGCCTTCGTCAGTTGGGTGAAGAGGCTGAAGAAGAAGCACTAGATGATGAGGACGACGAGGATGACGACGCCAATTTGGACTACGACGATGGAGCAGAGCTCGATGACGACGAAGACGAAGATCTGGACAAGGATGACGGTGATGCTCACGATGACATCTCATCCGACGAGGGCTTCCAAACCGATGACGAAGGGGGGTTTGCCGTTTCCGATGACGAGAGTGACACTGGTTCAGACTACAACTGGTGGGCTCCTGGTCGCTCGACAGCAGCCACTTCTATTGAGCATCTCGACCACATCCGCCCTATTAGCCGTCGGAGTATCTCTGAATCTTCACTTGGCTCTCTTGACAGTGGCCACCGCTACAAGCCTGAGAAGCCGATCAAGCGAAGAAAGTCACGACCAGTCAATATCCGCATCCCCAGCCCCGAGCTCCCTGACAGCACCGACTTTGTGTGCGGTACCCTTGATGAGGATCGACCACTGGAAGACGCTTACATGTCTGCTTTGGAACGCCGACGTGCTGCCAAGCACAAGAGGACGCCCCAGGATGTCGACCCCACGTTTCCAACTTCAGACCCTGAGCTGAGTGAGGAGGAAGATGAAGAGGATGAGCCCGACCGCGTTGCTTCCGAAAGTGATCAGTTTCTAATGGTGCATGGTGTGATGGACCACCCTAACGGCGAAATGCGTGGACGCCGCAAGACTGGTGCGACAAAGCGATCCCCGGCGCAATCTCCAAAACGCCTCCGCTCACCTCCACCCGCCAAGCGAATTGCACATCGCTCTCCACCGCCTCCCCGGAAACTATTCGGAGAGTCACCCAGGCCACTTCATTCTCCGCCTGCCCCCGCCCGTCTTCGGTCTCCTCCCCCAACTCGTTGCGGATCAACAAACATTGCATCGCCAAAGCGTCCCGCCCTGTCGATACAGTTTATAGGCCTTGCGGAGCGTCCTGCACCTACTACCTCGACGTCGCTCCCTCGTACTCCCATCGTAGCCCATACAGCCACGTATTTCGATGACGAGGATGACGAAGATACGCCCAACGAGTTTGCCGTCCGCCGTGCCATTGACATCAAGGTCGGGCTCGAGAGGAAGCGTCAGCGTCGCAAAGAGCAACTCTACAAAAAGAAACACTGCAAAAACGTCAAGGAGAAGCGTCCTCCGCCTGGCAAAGGCTGTGAACGTATGCGTGAAGTCGGCCTCGGCCGGGCTGCACACAAGGGTAAAAACATTGGCTTTGTTTTCAATGTACCACCCACTCCCGATAAGAACGATATGCACGTTCTGTCTGTCTAGATCGAGAACAGCGTCGCCGACTGTCGAGTCTGCGCTTGTACGCGACATTTCATCTGATGAAAAAAGAATCTGGTCGCTGGTCTCTATTTGCTGAAAACGTTGTGCATGCCATTATGCGTGCGCACGCTTGCTTGACCTTGGATTCATTACCCTTATACCTTTTCGTCCTTTTTACAGTAGTGGCCCTCATGTACATAGCCCACCTTTGTCAATCTGATTTCCAATTCTGATAGTCTGTTTATACTTGTTTGCTTTCTTTCACCTTGAGACCTTGTGCTTATCTACTACCACTTTTCTTTTGTCCATTTTGTTGTTCGCGATCATAAGGAGCGGATACCATTTACTTTGCATCAGCATAAGAGGCCTTCCTTGTCATCCAAGGTTGAGCGTAGGAGGAGTTTTAGATTGAATTTGAGCGATTGTGTGACCAGGTGGCGGATTTCCTGATGACTTGATGATGTTTCTTCTCCATTCTACTTTGTTGGCTTTGCTTTGCGACTTTATATACGTTTTCCTTGTCAGGTGGGTGGCTTGCTGATACCAAGTGACTGTTTGCGTAACAAATATATATATATTTATAAATATATAAATCATATCGACCTCGCACTCTTCTCTCGCACATTGCTATTAGATACTGACTTTTTTATTCATCATCTCTATTCAACATCTCGTGTCTACCCGTCCGTCCCATCCTACTAGTAACTCTTCCGTATCCCATCTTATCCTGGATTGCACGTTCATGAACACCCTTGCCCACTTTTATCTACTCTTTGTTATCCCATTTCCATCCATCCTCAATGATCAATCTCTCATCCATGGCCGTAATCTTATTCCATGGCGTTATATCCCCCAACATACCCTATGTTTGGATCTTTACACCCCCGAGCTCATCAGCTAGCAAGCTAGTAAGCACATGTATGTATGTATGTATGTATGTCATCGACTGAAGAAACTGTTACGGGCTCGGAAGTATTCGATGGATCGATTGAGGCTGATTACGGGGTTTATGTGTGTGGAATCGAATCTTGTTGGTGTTGTGTTGAGGGGGGAATTGGGGGTGGGGTGGGTGGGGGGGTTGTGGGGTTGGGGTTGTTATTTTGGGGGATAAATGTTTGTGGGAGGGTTGATGGGTGGGGTGAGATGGAATGGGAGAGGGTTGGTGGTAGGTTGGTGGCGAGAGGGATGGTAGTTTTTATGAAGGGGGTGTTTGGAGGTGATGGAGTAGCTTATAGGGGTGGGATGGAGATGGTTTATGATGATACCACTGATGTTTATGATGAAGATGAATCATTACTTTTGGTGATGTTCTTCAACTTAGTCACAATAATCAATTGATTGTATTGTTTAGAGATGGTGGACTGGTAGATTCCATATGGGAATGGCGGCTTAGCCAAAGCATACAACTCCTTTAATTCAGCCGCTCTAAAAAGGTCCGAGCCTGAAATTTCCAATGCAACCGGGCTGGGGAGCTGGAATGCAGTGCTGAGTCAAACGCCTTGATATACACAAAAATGCATACGTAGTGCGAGCTTCGAACCATGAGCTGAACAAGAGCGAAAATCGCTATATATGGCCATGAATCGATGACTAGTGGTGGCGTAGGGGGGAAATCTTGAAAGTGGCTTAGGAGGCACGGGAGATTACTTGTAGTCGATCGTGTGGGATTCACTAGCCTCATAAGCCTTTGGCATGGCATATTGTAGTCGTGGCACTTGGATATGGTGAAACAGCGGCTTGAGAGGGCGCCCTGGAGCTTGATTGTCTTTATAACGACGGTAATATAGTTTATATGAACTTTGCTTACGCAAGTCAGGCAGGGTGTAGTCTACAGTAGATAGTAGCTGACGTACTCCGTACTTGGTAGATAGGATTAGCCATGTTGCGGAGGTTTCGATAGATGAGAAATGGGCGGTCCAAGGTCAGCTTCCAGGCCAGCTTCTAGACTGCAAATCATCTCGGCGCAAAAGAGAGGTGACAGAAACGTCCAATAGTTTTCCAAGCGGCCACCGAAAAACGTTGGAAAACAGCATGACAGCTCAAATCGAGGCAAAGGGACGCACGGGGACTAAGCTTTTTAGAATGGAGGATCGTCAACATGACGCTCGGGCGGCCAAGAGCGATGGTAATGGTTCGGAGTTCATCCTTCCTCGATCGTGCCATCGGAACCAACATCGTTCGGTCTTCAAAACAGTCGCAAGCACTATTTCGCTATTGCGAATTCGCCCTTGAGCAGCATTTAATGTCATCTCCAGTTCGGCTAAGAACTTGACGTCCCTCGCCAGAGACGGCCGCGTGGCTTCTCCGAAGCGCCAGCGTGCACCCAAACGATTCTCGCCCATCCCTTTAGACCTCGATATACGGTTGCGATCTACACAAATTTATGCTGAGCGTCATGCTTCTCCGCCGACGTTGCAGCCTCTCAGACTGTCTGACGCTCTTCTCTGTCTTATCCATCAGCCTCGTTTTCGTCCTTGTTAGCAGCATATTGTACGGCACGCGAACCGAGAACCCTTCACTTCCGTCCCTCGTGAAAGAAGTCTTACCTGCGGGCCGCTGTCAGTGCGAATACAGTACGACGTTTCGATGCGACACCTGCCTGGACTGCGCGGCACAGTCTGCCAGTTCTGAGAATGCGACGGCACAAGAGGGCGTAGGCGACAATGCTGCGGCGTGGGCGTTTGATTACCGGCGAGATGGGGATGATTATGGGCTAAATGAAGACAAATGTATTGCCGCTTTTCCTGGCTTGTTTGAGGAAATACATCGGGCAAAACAGTGGAGGAAGATCCAGAAGGGCAGGATTGCAGAGAAGGATCTAAATGGGTTTGACTTGTCAAAGGGGATGGTTAGGGGCCTCGTTTTTGATGGCCAGGTATGTTCTCGCTACACTTCGTCATTTCACAGGGCGCCTGCCTGACAGTCACCATTCAGCTGTACGTTCTCGAAACCTGTCTTGTCGACAATGTCAACCGTCAAAAAGCCATCGCTTCCCTCTCGGCCCTGCACCGCGCTCTCGTCGCCTCGCCCGACCGGTCGTCCATTCCCAATATCGAGTTCGTTCTCAGCGTGGAAGATCTACCTGCACAACCCGAGAAGCCAATATGGCAGCTGGCGCGGCGAGCACAGGACAAGGATTTATGGCTCATGCCTGATTTCGGCTGGTGGAGCTGGGATATGCCGCAGCTCGGAGCCTTCGACGAGGTAGCTGCAGAAATAAATCAACGCGAAAACATCGAGCCGTGGGACCAGAAGTGGGAGAAGCTTGTATGGCGAGGCAAAATCACCATGGCGCCCAAACTGCGAAGAGCGCTGTTTGACGCGGCAAAGGGAAAGCCATGGAGTGATGTTGCACAAGTCAAATGGACTGATCCGAATTTCAAAGAACAGTTCAAGGGACCCGTTGACCAGTGCAAATACATGTTCATTGCTCATGTTGAAGGTGAACCACACATCTCCCACCCTTTCCAATATTCCTGTCTTTCTAACCTCTCAAATCAGGCCGTTCTTACTCTGGCGCCCTCAAATACCGCCAACTCTGCCGCTCCGTTATCGTCGCTCACAAGCTGCAATGGATCCAACACTACCACTACCTCCTTCTCTCGGATGGTCCCAAACAAAATTTTGTGGCAGTCGAGCGCGATTTCTCCGACCTCTCTGCCACCATGGATGATCTACTTGCGCACCCCGAAAAGGCGAAACGCATCGCGGATAACAGCGTCAAGACTTTCAGGGAGAGATATCTGACACCAGCCGCCGAGGCGTGCTATTGGCGTGCACTCGTCAAGGCGTACAGTGAAGTAGCGTTTGATCCACTGCTGTACAGCAGGGCACCGGTGGGGGAAGGGGAAACGAGAAAGGAGAGGAGGGGAGTCAGGTTCGAAACATTCGTGTTAGTATCCGCTCTTTGCTTTCGTTTTCTATGCCGTGTGGCTTGCTAACCATGGTGCAGATTGTACGAATCGGACAAGCAATTGGATTATCCGAAGACGGCGACATAGAGAAGAAGTATATTTTTAATGAGAGCGGTTCCTGTTTGTTGTAGCGTTTGACATACCCTTTTTGTGTTTCTTGCACTTGCAGATGTTGGGTAAGGTGTACGAATGACATTGGGTTAGGTGTACGAGTGACATTGGGATTAATTAGTACTTTTTATTTGGCATTGTGCAAGGGCATGGTATTGAGCGTGGTTTCTAGCGCACCGTAGACGCGAATAATGCGCCTCTACTTTGGATCAAGCAAACCATCTTCTACGATTCACGAACTCTATAAACGGGAGAATGAAAAGCCCTATTCACGCATTCATGATGATGGCTTCTGACCACACATGCAAAACGGAGATTGTGGCAAGCAGATTTGAAAACTGCTCCGTCTTATTCATTCGTATTAGCCTATGCATCGACCAAAGATGCTCCTGATATCATCGCTGAACATTAAAGGCTGCCGGTAGAGCCAAATAAAGTAATCAAACGCCGGCTGGTGGAGCAAAAACAGAGCGTGTCATTGTCCATTCGGAAAAAGAAAAGACGCTAAGTCCATACCGTAGGTGGGTGGTTTTGAGATGGAAAACTCCTAGAGAAGTCGTACGGATGCATTCGCTTGACCGAATGGTGATAGGATGGGAGGGCTCAAAAGAGGTGAGGGACGTTAGCAGTGCAACGGCCAAGATGTGATCATGACCATGTTGTGCACGGTACCCTGAAAGCTTGTCTCGTCACGTCGTTTCATGAAGCGTTGGTCTGTGTAAACGACTCCACTTGCCCACTCTTTTCGCTGAGCTTCGGACAAGGTATCGAGCCCGTTTCTGCCAAGGCGATGAGTTTCTTTTCCGCGCCGTCGAGCTGAAGTTGACTAGGCTTTGTAACGAATCTGGAAGGAATTAGCTTGTGCAGGATTACTTTGGACTGATTTTGGTACTCACCTTGACCAGGCGTACTCCGCAATAGCGTACAGCACCAGTATTAGCAAAAGAATGCCGACAATCTCACTCAAAAGTCCATCGCATCTGGTTCCCTCTACACTAAGTGTCTTCAATTGAACACCCTTGTCCAGAAACTTCCTGTTGACTTCATCCCAGCTCCCGCACACAACCCTGCTACCAGTCTCCTGCCTCGAGTGACCGTGACCACCGTACATGCTCATGAGAACACTCGTTGGCAGCGGCTGCTCGACTTGGAGGACTCGGGATATGGTCGTGTGGCTGGCAAAAGTAATGTCGAGTTTATGGGCCGAAGCGAAGGATTGTGCAACGGGCCACGTGAGGTTCTGGGAGTTGTTGATGGTGCAGGCAACGGGTCGGGCGTAGGTGTAGAAGGTCAAGCAGTTGCACTGGATGCTTGCGAGCGTATCGACAGGCGAAGCCATGGCAGGTGAAGCAAGTACGGAAAGAAGAGAGAGGTATAAAGCGTAGCTCAGTGGCATTGTAGGCGACGAGTGAACGGAGTGTTTGCGTGTTTGTCAGGGGAAGTGTGGTGCGGTGGTTGGGAATTGTTGAGGGTGAAGCGCGGTTAGAGAGGGAAGAAGAGGGACAGCTGGTTGCCGCTAGATAGGTGAATCAGGTCGCAAATACAGAGTACGACCGTCTTAGTTCGAGGGACAGCGGGTGTTTTAAAACATCGATAGCAACCACCGGGCAGGTGGAGGCAATACGAGCGAGAGGAAGGGGGCACGTGACTGTAAATGGTCTGTGAAGTCGAGGCTATGCAACTAATTTGCGATACGAGGATCAGCGTCGAGGGGCGTAACGGATACCGAGTGAGTCCAGTAGCCGGATCAGGGTGATTGGCAGACGTACCGCCGCAATAGGACCGACTGAAAAACTGATGTGGAATTGAATGCTATGCACTGGTGATGCGGGTTATTTTTGTGAGAGGCGAGTGTGTTGGTGTTGTTGTTGGTGTTGTCGTTGTTCGAGGTGGTGCTGGCACACTCCAGTTGATGTTCAGTGGCGATTGTGGAAGGATTGGCCCTGCAGCGGAAGGAGAAGCCCGCATGTGTAAATAGAAAAACAAGCTTTCTCTGGCTGAGTCTGGAAGGGGCGACGGAGATCGAGGATTTTATTGAGCTAACTGTTTTGGGATTAGAGCTCGCACCAGTTTCCTCTTGTTTCCTTCAGCAGATCTTTACGGAATACGGAGTACGTTGCGGAGTACTCCGTATTGTACCCCTTCGCAACATTAATGTTCCTGCAGCAACGTACAATAATTAGATATTCTATTCTAAATCTGCTATAGATATCCATTGCTCGACCAAGTTGCCAGTATTCGCCAACACAGGTGGCAGGCTTTGACACACACTACTTGGTGTGCTAAAACGGGGCCACACCTATCATACGGCACACCTAAGCGACGGGGCGTGTACGTATACGGTGGGGCGCAAGTTTTTCATGCCTTCAGACATGTTGGAGACGACTCAGGCATCATGATCTGCAAAACCGAGGGAAGCAAAAGTTCCGTGACTGACCGTTCCATTCCATCCTCGCCCATGGATCAGGTCCGTGTCGCTGTGACATGGACGCTCCCTTGCCAGTTTCACACTTCCTCCCCTGTCTTCATCTTCTACCATTGAGCCCGTACTGTACGGAGTACATAGCTACCTAGTACCTAAGTAAGCTTCGACTAGCATTTAGATCGCCCATCAGCATCGGATCGGCTTAACGTAGATACCTGCTCAACTGATGTTACGGAAAGGCTCAATCCGAGGATTGATTCCCCATACAACGCGTGGCATGGGTCTGAATACTGTCATCAGGCACCTGTCAGTTGCGGCGCTATTGATGCTCTCGCCATCAAATCTTTCTACCGATTCCCTTTTTCGAGCATGGTCAAGCACGATTGTGACAGTGCACTGGCAAAGAAGAAGAAACTTATACAATACGGAGTAGATAGCGAGCGACCCTTCGTTCAAAGGACATTAGCATTCGATGCCGCGTAACGAAGGCACCTCATCAGCTCTAGAACTACTACAATGATAGGGACTCACTTGCAACGTTTCCCGGAAGACGAGTAAGCCAACTAATTGCTTTCTCTAGGTTGCATTCGATTACTAGTATCTGGCGCCTTCTACCGAAAAGCAAATGGATCTCTTACATAGACGAATACACGGTAGCAGAGATAAAATAGAATCTCCCAATCGCCCAACGTAGTTGGTATGAATGCGGAGTAGTAAGCACTAGCTAGGGTGTAAAACGATATCGTTTTACTAGCAGCCTGGCACTTCCAGGTATAAGTTACTTCCAGACCTCTTTTTAGACCAAACACGACACTTTTTTGACCACCAGACCGGTCATACCATCATATGGGACAGATATGGAAACCCCATTCGGCGGCACCGAACAGGTTCTACGTGATCTTATCATGACTGGGTTGTAAAAGTGCTCTCCCGATGTGATGCATTCAATGTGACAGGACATCGGTATAAAGATGCCTCACTTTCACCCTCAATTGAGATATTCAGTTTGATACTACACTTCCATTTCACAGCAGCATTTTTTCACAGTCAATCTCTTTCAGTTGATTCTTCTCTATCGTAACGCTACTTTCCGCAGTCCATTTCTCACCATGAGGTTCTTCCAATCGCTAGCAGTTGCTGCCGTTGCCGGCCTGGTTGCCGCAACTCCCGTTGCTTTCGACAAAGAAGGTATGAAGATTCGCGGTTAGATTCCCTTTTATGTATACTAACAATCCCTAGCCATTGCAGTTCGTTCAGTGGAGGTCTCCGAACCCATCGAGGCCCCCGTCACCGAGAAACGTGATCCCGTCCCTGCAGCCAAGAAAGCCAAAAAGGCCAAAAAGGCTAAAAAGGCCAACAAGAGGGAGGCGGATACAGTCTTTGTCGCTCGTACGCCCGAGGTAGAGGACTTGGCTGAGCGATGTAAGTCTTTCCTTTGTGACTTTGTCCTCGAACTCTCACTGACATAACAATAGCCCCAGTTCCAGGCAAGAAGGCGAAAAAAGCGAAGAAGGCCAAGAAAGCAAACAAGAGAGAGGCTAAGGATATTGTTGGACTCAATGCTGAGGCTGCCTCAGAAGCTGATGAGCTCGTAGAGCGATGTGAGTTTTGCCATAACCTCTATCAAGATGTTTACTAACTGTAGCTCTAGCCCCAGTTCCAGGCAAGAAGGCGAAAAAAGCGAAGAAGGCCAAGAAAGCAAACAAGAGAGAGGCTAAGGATATTGTTGGACTCAATGCTGAGGCTGCC